>DWHO01001878.1:0-14349 GCA_018247575.1 Eurytides lysithous rurik | reverse complement strand
TTCCCCGCCACCCGCGCGCCCCTTGCTCTCACGGTTTTGGAGACATCAAGTGTTGCTATTTGCAAAAATTTTTGGCCAACCCTATATTACTATTAATTTATGTTACTTAAAAAAAGCATTTAATGAAACCAGGCAGAAAAAATAGTAAATAAAAAAATAACCAAATATATAAATACTGCTGCATCCAACGATATTGATATTAAAGTTCCATTTCCTAGAAGACAAATGCAGGAACGTGAGCGATCCGGAATTATGAAGTCTGTAGAAGCTTTTGTTATCGTACACGAGAAAACAAATTGAATAAGAAACTATGGAGGTTCAAAGAAACATTTTGTAGCAAGCTTCTGTAAAGATATTTTATTCTATTTATATTTTTTTAATGAATCAGATATAGTGCAGCTTTCATTAGAAATAATTATAAACTGATATTCAGAAAATACAAAGAAATTTCCCACAAAGCAAAGCTTTCAGATGGAATAAATCTTGACACTAGTGCCGTTGACCGCTGAGAAGATCTCTTGTCTATAAGTATCTCGGACCACGGAGTTTTAAAGAGCTTTCGATATTGAAAGCGTATATTGAATTTCATGTTCAGTCTGTTGACTGTTTAAAAGTTCCCTCCACAAAAATGCATTGTCGTTTAATTGTAGGAAAGCTTTGGAAAAAACCAAAATAATTATCTTCCAAGATTTGCATTTCATTTTTTAGGTAGTAACAAGTTAAAGTTTGTTGCAATTTATATGATTTATGATTTAAAAAATTATATGATTTCCCTTAATTAATACACTGTAAATAGTGTTAGAGCTATTGGATTAAAAGGAATACGTTATATCTTGTGTTTAAATATAAAAAATATATTTCAGACTTTTACTTTAAGTTTATTTTCATTTTTGCCTAAAATATAACTTTATAACTTTTATAACTTTAACCTGTGTAAATACAGGTGTATATTTATCTGTATCGTATAAAGCAAACAAAAATTTAATTAAACGTGCAGGGCAATTTTGTTGACCTGGAACAGCATGCGAATGTTTTTTTTATCTGCCCGCTCTTTGATCGCGAGGCATATTTAACCGCACAAATATAAGAAAAAGAAAACCATAACAAGAGCAAGTAAATTTTTCATAAGCAAGTAAAAACAAAGCATTTATTTCATCAGGAAAATAACCTTAAAAACGTTTTGAAAACCATTTTATTTTTATATATACCACATGATAAAAATGATATATTAAGTTAAAAAGTACCAATAGTGTTAATGAATATTCTCTAGACTTTAAATTTTTCGCGTAATTACGCATATCAACAAATTGTCCGATTTATATTTATTTGTCAAAATTACATTTATTAAATTATTATTATGTTAAAGAAAGTTTTCAAATTTTCAGAGATTTTTGTATGTGCACAACACTAACGCTGGAGCAGCTAGCAGAAATCAATGACCCATACTTTCCAATCGGTGCGTTGAACAATCGTGTAAGGTAGAATATAAGACAGAATAACAATCGCTCACAGCTGTCAATGGTGCATCAACCTTTTAGTGTTGTGACACAGTAACTTTATCGCAGAATTAAAATCAAATATTTACTTTTTCAAAGTATTTATTCCACAATCTAAAAATCTACAACGAGGATTTATATCAGATACAGTATTCGTCCCATTCGGCTTGATATACGGTATATCATATACCCTATATATTCTTTTGGGAAGAGTAAGTCATGCACTTATTGGTAAACAAAGCCATAACCACACTGTTATGAACTGTAGAGTGAAAAGATATTCCGCACTACATAGCTCATCACCTTATATCATTTTATAAAACATGTACTATCACTATGCCCAATTATTAGTCTAGCAAACATGAAACAAAAGCATAAACAGGAGCACAGTGCATAAATAATAATAATTATTAATGACCCCTGCATTTATATTTATTACCCAGACCACTTTCAATTTGCAGTTATTAAACTGAAAGAGATGTTGAAACTTAGTGTAGTAAAAATTATTACGGTTGCAATCACAAAGTAATTGTCTGTAAAATACAAGTTTCCAACAATTTTATTACAATTTAAATAGGATTCAGCAGTTTGCTGCGACGAGATCTCATTAGGGGCTACTCGAGTTTCTCGCGTTGATAGGTTTCAGAATGAATTTTATTTATTAGAAAAAAATTTAATTTCTAAAAGATAAAAATTCGCTGAATTGCTTAAGAATGTAAATAAAAACAGTTTTATATATGTTATATAAAATTGTTTTTAAAACTGTATTATGCTTACATATTTTATGACAGCAAGGAAACCGATGATGTCTACTTTAAATCATTTTATATTCGCCAAAGATGATAGGAGATATATATTATATATATTATTTAGATTACATGACATGACAGAGAGGTTATCAATGTCAAAAGAGGTTATGAATGCCAACAAAATCTCAAAAAAATATATACATATTCAATAAAATTATATTGAAGACGTCACTATCAAAATGAACAAAAAAAATACTTGAAACTTTTATTGAAGAGAAACTTAAATACACCACTTTTATTGTATAAAAGTTTGTTTTTATTTTTATTTACACAATTCGTATTTGTCTCTCTCTGTCCGTTTAAGACTTCGGTCATGAAAGACTTTTTAAATGAGTCCTATATTTATGCATATAAAATGGCATTACCGGTACGCTAAAACGTTTGTATCCTTCTCAAATACAGACGGTAACAAGAAAACAAAGAAAAAAATAACTATTAATTTTTTTTACGTACCTCACACAAATCGAACACCTATGTACATATATAGTACATTACGTCACCGTAAGGCATGCTATATATTAGGGCTGTATATTAATTTAGCAATTTATTGCCATGAAAATAATATCAAAAAGTAATTTGTGTGTTTTTATCACGAGGACTACAAATTGCGAAACTCATCAGACCGACAAAACAATGGCAACGAACAATTTGTAAGTAGTCTAGCATAAGACACAAGAACAGTACTGTAGTATCATAATTTTGTAGTGAACGTTTTCCAACTTAGACCGCATTGCAAAAATAATCATGAGTAAATGATTAGATATGTGTCATACCAGACACATATCTAATCATTTTTCACATTCAGCTATAAATACGTACAAAAAATACGTGCAAATAACGTCAGAATTGTTAATAAAAATTAAAATTTGTATTTTAATTCAAGCTAGCGTAAACAACTTCACTCGTTAAGTTAAAAACATTGTTATAAATCTATATGTAAATTGAAATCATAAAGATATATACCCTAGAGACTTTATTTTGTGCTACAGCCTTATCAATCCAGACCGAGGAAAGACGTAAAAGCGAATCGCAGCTCGTGGATATTACTTCATATTGTAGAGATGTTTTTTTAAAAAGGAAACATATCCAATGGAGCCAAGGTCTCGTAGCAGCGTGCACCGGAACTCGTAGCACTGTAGCGGTGGGCGGCCGACGGCTCACCCTACCACCCCATCTCGCGATCGACTCGTCTGTTTGCAATTTTCTTTCTTTTTAACAATACTAATTTAAAATTCAATGCCAATGTTTTGTATGGTGAAACGATTAGACGCATGGATATGAATTTTAAGTAACAAAAATAATTTAAAAAATATTCAGCCATCACGGGACAACTCTCAAAAAAATCAAAGAACTGTTTAAACATTATAAACATTTTAATAATATTAGTGTAAAAAGAGATGCACACGATGTAAACAAACTTTTTAGGTTTTTAGTTTATTTTTTTAAACAACCAGAACTACAATAAAAAAAACATAGATAAGGTCTTTAGTGTGGATATTTCGTTATTTCACTATTTTTATATTTTTTTTTATTTGAGCACAATCAGTTTACATCAAGCATAAACATAAGAGTACCAGTGAAAAAAGTAACAAAAACCAATCAAAGTACAACTGATAAACAGAAAACCATCTTATTAAAACTTTAAGTTAGCGGCGTATTGGCATATTTTAATGATACTTAAGGCAGTAATTTAAACTGTAATTCTTATTTCTATTGCTATAATATGTCAGGGTCTTGTCTTCTTATTGTTGTCTTAGTAATTTGATTGTAATTTCGACACATTCTATAGGTTTAGCACAATTTGCTTTAAAATATACGTCATTACTTAATTTCATTCAATCTCTTTTGAGAAAACATTAGAGTTATGACGACGAAATATAACATTAAAATAATATTTGAGCCATATAAATGTGGATGCGCTTCAATCTCTATCGTAAAAAGTCAACAGGGCCTGAAATTAAGCACGCAAAGCATTTCTGTTGCCAGTTGACCCGACACAGTAAACAAGCTGTGGTCAACAGCGTATGAATATCTCTTCAATCTGCCTGCCCTTTGATCGCTTGCATATTTAACTATTCAAATGTTGAAAACACTTTTCACTATGTAACTGTCACGTCGCCTTGAATAACATAGGCTAAATGACGTCATAAAAGAAACCAAAATGACGGTCTTCGTATTTATAACAATGTAAAGAAAGATGTTTGAATTCTTTTAAGTTATCTTTTTAGCCCTTATTTTCCTTAATTTAGTGGCAGTCATGTTTGATTATATGCGTATTACCATATCTTTTAAAAATTTGTCAAATTTCGAAATGAAGATGTTTGCTTTTAGTATTGATTTGGAAGTGTCTACAGCAAAAAAAATGGCCTGTGACAAAAAATGGATAACATAAAAAAATAATACTACATATTCACAAAATCCTTTTATTATAAATACAGAAGATGAAATGTCAAACAGCTTTCGATGGAAAATCATATTGCGTTATAATAAAATATGGTTTTAATAAAAAAAAAAGCTTTAAATAGAAACAACCTCTCCACAGAAGCGATTACGTTTAAATTATATTAAGCGCGTCGTTTTAATTATCCTCGGGAATTACAATTCGTGTCGGTTTTTTTCTAACAAATTTAAATTTTTAGACAAATTTTTACGAATCCATTAAAATAATCCTATAAGGATAAAAATTTGTTACGACGCAATGTTTCTTTTTTTATATATTCTGTATACCTATAATTAGAATAAGACAGATTTAACTTTATATTATTTTAAGATACAACTTATACAATCCTTTAAATGTGTAGTCCAAGTAATATCCTAATCAATGTACATTTTATTTATAATACATATCGGACAGGATGATCTAGGATTTTTATTATTCCTTAATTTACATCCGTGTTGGTAATTTTTTTTTATTATTGGCCTTATTGACCAATCGAACACCTGATGGTCAGCGCACAATTTGCTGCTTTAACATTAACTATCTATTTCAATTAAATATTTTAAACCTTATAGAGCTACATCTTCAGAGGTATTTTATTAGAGAGAGCAACATCTCAAAAGTTTTCGGTTTATGACTTGGCCATTTGCGACTTCCTTAATTTTTCTTAAAAGAGAATCTTTCCGGCCATCGATTGCATAAATGACATCCAGAGTTTTTTAACCTTTTCTCGACAATTTATATTTTACTTTGATCATATATGCATGTATGTATATACATACCATTAAGTTGAAAAGAAGCTTGGTTATATATGATACTTGAAATGAGTGTGAGATGGTATATCTTTCTACGCAATGTAACGTTACGCTATAACATTGCTCTTTAAACTGGAACAATATTTTGATACTTCAAAAAGTCCTTCCGTGTCTCATTTGTATGACGCCGTATATCTTCAGAGAAGAAATATTATGTTACGTAGACATGAATTTCATATTTATTTAGTTATTATAGTTAATATTTGTCACAAATTTGTAACTTATGGACATAAAAAAATAAATTGACCCAAAAAAGTAGCACGTGTTTGTTGGTTTTAGATTCATGGATTCATTTCCAGATTCCTTTCTTGTATGAAATAAGAAGTGCGACCTAATTTTGAACGTGACGTATCGCTGGTTAGATCTTTAGTGTTCGTATACTTAGTGTTGCATCGCTCGTTATTTCCTTTTTCCTTTCCATTAATTACTTTCTATCCTAATTTTTAAGTAAAGATGATATACTAAAATGTTGTACAAATAGTTTTAAAATTACAATTAACATAAATTTTCTATTTAATTGTGAGTTTCAATTACAACGAAATTTATTTGAGACCGACCTTAATGCAAGCTATCAGATTAATGTATCAATGAAATAAGACGACTTACAATGACACAGTTATTTAAATTTATAATGATTTGACGTAACTGTTTTAAATTGTAACTCTTCTATGTATTTTTTTAATTGTTTTAATATAAAATGTTTTAATAGGAGTATCTTTAGTTGGAAAGTTAAAAAATAATTCCAAACACAAGACGAATTGTTAAAATATTATTTTTATGAAGCAGATTCTACTGTATATGTATACAATAGAATATACTTGCTTATGAATTGTTTATACTGCTTAAATAGATCGGCTGTTTGTGTTTTTATTGCATCGTATGCTAATTGATTTATAATCTGTTATTAATTCAAAGTGAAAGCAGTATATTTGAAAGATCGGTGGATAAATATTGAATATAGAAATTGCAATGAATAAGAGGTGACACCCTAATTGTAAACGTGATTTATCACCAATTTCCTTCGAATCCAGTTACTTTCTGCTGTTATTTAATTGGATTCTCTGATTATTTTTTAAATCATACAGATATATATTTTTATTCAGATTTTACCTGGAGAGCAAAAACAGAATTGCAAAATTATCGCGTATTTACAACTTATTTAAAAATAATTCTAAACACGAGCATAAAGAAAATGTTCATTACATTCTGTTATAAAAAAATCAGTCCACCCATATTACTTTTGCCTTTAGAATAGTTTTTAGGCAATGTCATATGAGTAGACTGATTTTTTTTATTATTAACTTACCGCTAAATTTTTTTACTTTAAATACTGAAATATTTCATAGAATTGAGAAGAAACGGATTTGCTTATTTATGATTCGAAACAAATTGTTAATATGTGATTATTCCGAAACTTTGAACATTTTCTTACCCGACGTTGACGTTTTTAGCCTATGCGCCTCTGTATAGCTTCATCGGATCGCCTAATCCGTGGAAATGCTAGTTTCCATGAATTGGATCGACCCCGCGTCAAAATTTTATTTTACATTATTAAAAATTTTGAACATTATTTCAGTTGACCTACTTTATAGTACTATAAAATTTTCCGGCTTGCAGCACCGATTTCAATAAGACTTTTAAGGTCATGATTTTTGTCCATTACTTCAAAAACTATTTGAATAGCTGCCTTTAAAGCTCCTACGATTTTATTATTTGCTAAGCGACATTTTTTTTGTTTGTATAACGAGTTTTCAACTACCTTTAACTGGGTAGTTGAAAACGTGAAAAGAATTAAACAAAACTTCGCAGCACTCATTTGTCGCTACGTTGATTTATTTTTTCTTATTTGCAGGATATAAATACTTCCAACGACAAATAATAAATAACAATAAAATATTTCCCACCGTTTTAACTAAAAACGCTGCTTTAAAGTTAGAAAAAAAAATCACAGATGGATATAAACAAGATAATTTTTTTAGGAAATAGAATAATTATATTAAATACATACGAACATTTTTGAACGATACAGGTAGTAAGTAGTATTTAAAATTATATTTCAATTATTTAAATCAAATTTTGAATACAAAAAAAAGACAAATATTTGGATTCAACTGTTATAACTTAAAACCTCTTAGGTATAAGAATATATTATAACAACTGTTATAACTTTCAAGAAGGATGATAAATAATCTATAGCTGAATGTAAACTTCTTTGCTCTATAATTTATTGAAAGTGAAGCTGTACATACCGACGACGTGGTTAAATTATGTAAGTCTAGCAAATAAATCAATGTCGATAGATTGCGGATGCAAGGGGAATTGGAAACACGGCAGACGCTTTTGAAGTTAAACGGTTGGTTGCTTAAATCAATGTAATGCAACACGAACATAGTGAAAGAGATGGATTGTTTGGACCATAATTTTAGACAAGGCATCTAAGATAACGATAAAGATAGAAGACAAGGGATATTTGATATGCTTGCAAATTGTTTAAATTACGAAAATGAATAAAATAACACATTAGTCTAATCCACTACGTAAATGTCCTTTGTTTAAAACTTCTCGTGGATGCGAGCGGTTGCACAAACAATAAACAGCTTCCCTTAGAACTTCTGACGCTTTGACTAACTGACTGACACCTTGTGAATAAGGTAGCGTCGTGTGTAATTGGTATAAGCGCATGGTAGTACTCGCATGAAAGTGAGTTAAGTTCAACATAAATATATAATTTTTTTAAGTGATACAGACATCCAATTTCCAACCAACCAAATGTACTGTTTGTCAAATGTGCTGTTGATACACTAACAGATTGTCAGGAGTGACGTATACTTTCTAGGAAGCAGTTAAGTGTTTTTAATGTTATCAATTAGGGAATGCCGTTTTGTATGACGAATTGCCAATTCAGTTTATTTCATTCACCAACCAGAATTTTTTGGTGTAAACTGCTATTTTGTATGCCAATTTTTTTTTAGATTCCGCCTTTGATTCTCACCTTCGCTTGAAGCGTGTTAGGCAAAGTCGCTTTCTGCATACTTCCATGAGTTGGCGCACTTCATTCTGCATCTCTTTATGAACGCCGTCAGGTCGGTCTTGATATTAAATGCAATGCGAAGTTTTTGCGCTATTTCATGTAGCTATCTTCGCTATTTCTTCAACTTTACTACATGAAAATGTGTCTCTTAATCATGAAATATTAATTTATTAAGATGTATAGCTTAAATAAGCAACAGTAGGTTGTGGAACAGTTTATCATTAATGTATGATTATATAAAATTATAACCCATTTAGCTTTTTAAATAGAAAAACATAAGCTGAATCCTTTGCAAGCAACCTCTGTACCTATATGAGTTTAGTGTGATTATAAGGTTTATATTGATCTCATGATGTGGTGTGTCTTGCAAGAAACTCTAACATTTAGAGTCAATATGCATGTATTTTGTCTGATTAACATAAAATTTTGTACATTTCAAACAAATGTTGCAATTGTAAATTCATGATAAATACGCGTGTATCTACATGTATGTATCTATGTGTATACGTATATGTTCATTTATATTTAGCAGTAGACCCTACACTAAGGTATTGGCAGTGGTAAAAATGACTCCATTTATTACATATGGTTATCGACTGCACGTGTAAATTTACGATAAGTAACATCTAAAGCTAGAGTATTCGAACTTCCGAGAGGGAGATCAGTTAAAACATTCTCTATCATTTTATTATGATAATAATTATATTCAACAAGCACTTGCTTTGACCACTGTTAATGATTATAATATTCTATAGATACCGAACATTGTTTACATAACATAGTACAGAATATAGGGACTTAATCAACAAAAAAAAAATTACAATAACTTGCTATCGGACACCGAAAGTTTCATATATAGACAACCAGGCGAATCAAAATCTTTGAATCTAAACACCCTTCATTGATCTCCCTCTAGGGCACACACGACCAATTTCCATAATAGTCGTAACTCAAACAATTAGAAATCAACATGTTCTTATCGAGATTTATTCATAATTTTAATTCGCCAGTTATTGAAATTACTTTCAAGTGTAAAAACTGCTTGTGTTATTGAAAATATCAAAGTTGTCTCTAATAACGAAATATGTAAGTTTGAAAGAAATGTCCTTGTAAGTTTTATAGCGAAACATAAATTTGTTTTAAACAAAGAGTTTTGTACTATCGCCGATGCCAGACGAAGGGTGAATGACATAGCGGGTAGACTACAGCATTCGCTTATAGATATGTATAACGCTTAAATGCAGCTTATTCAATAGAGAGCCATCGTACCTATTCCCCTCCATTAAATTATTTAATGTATTATATTTAAAATATATTCTATATATTGATACCCCTTTCCAATTATAATTATGTATAACTTAGCTGACCCGGCGAACTTTGTTCCGCCTTAGAGGCAATAAATAAGCAGATTTTGGATTTTATTATGTTAATTTTTTTTATTACGAAATACAAATAAAAAAAATCAAGTATTTAATGATTCTTTAATGTTTGTGTATTTTGGTGCATCGGTTGCACTGTTCAGTTAAGCACCTTGTGATATACGACACACGTTTTTGTTTTATTGTCGGGCGCAAGAACAAACAACACGGGCTTTCGACCCGTGAACATGCCACATATAATTGACCATGGGAAAAACATGGATTTTCCAGATTCAGACCAAAAAATAAATTTACGAAGTTTATCATGTATAATTTACTTTCAAATTCCTGACGTTACGAATACTTTAAAGCTTTCATGATCACGGGATAGACTGAGGTTTCAGATGTCACATTGTCAACCCAAATAGTATAGCCCAGGCTGGGTGACCTATGACATTATGACGTCTAATGATGACGAACGCAAATACTTCAACTATTTATTATTTGTCCGATCTTTTAAGAGGCAATAACAAATAGCCTCAATCTCTTTTAACATATAATCTGTCGGTACAGATTATATGTTAAAAGAGACTCACCTGAATACGAATGCGTCGACGACTAAGTTCAGGTAATTCAATAGTCGAATCATGTGCTCGTATTACAAATTAATCTTTGCAAATTGATTTTCAGAATTTAAATTCAGCAAATCATTTTCAGCAATGTTTCTTTTATCATCAACATCGCACAATTTGTAGTATATTAATGTTGATCAACCGATATTTAATATTTTTTTCATTATTTCTGTAACAGTATAAAATTTATGACCTTTATTTTTTTTTTGTTTAATTGCAACTACGAAAATTAAACCAAATTCTGCATCTTGAATTAAAACAAAATTAAAAGGTGGCATTTTTGTTACTGTGTACATATCTTTATGTGCGTGTTAAATTTTTAAATTTTTTTGTTATTTCCTTCTTGAACAGATATACCAGTCGCTACATTTGATAGCTAATAGTATAGACGGTTTTTTTGATAGAATAATTACTAGGAAGGTTTGAATTTTATTTAATAATGAACACGATAATAATATTTTCTTAACTACTCTAACTCTTTTTGGTTAAAAAAAATTCAAAATCTATTTTCGTCTAACATGCTAGTAAAATTCAATAATACTAAATAATTGAACTTAATTTGATTTCCAGATCCCTCTAACAGGATTTTTAACACTTAACGCTAAACATTATTCCGATTGAGTGCGTTTTCTTATTTTTCATTTATAAGAAAACTGCCTAAAATGCTTTAACGATAAGTTTAAAGTACTAAAAAACTTAACAACAAAGCAGTCACAGTCAATCATTGAATTAGGAAAACCATTTAGCATTTGATGTCTAAAAAGAACTGTAAAAAATAAGATGTGCAAAAAAAATTAGTGTCCTGCAATTCTATTAAAATTTCAAGAGACGTCACGAGACCTCGTTAGACCTGACAGACCTCGCCGTTACTAGGCATCTGAACAAATTTAATTTAATTTTATTAGATAGGAATCATTTACTTTTATTAGATAAAAACAAGGTATTTATTAGATAAAAACATGGATTTCAAACCACAAAGTGAAAGTTTCTCTTTGATCTAAAGAAATATGTGTATAACCTTTTGATCAAATCATTCTGCAGTGTCTAAAAACAAGAGATTTGTTATCGATATCTGAAATAAATAAAATGAGTAATTATTACACTCTATAACTAAGTTTCTAGTGATATTTTTTGCCCTGTGTTATAACTATTTTATTAAACCTTTTATTGTTGGGCAAACATTCTTTTAAACGTTTCAAAATTACCAATTGAATATCAAGAATAACAATCTAAAATTAGTCCAATAGGCTAGACAAAGACACAACACAATTGTAGTCTAATAGACTAGAATTATGTTTAATCTTTTTAATGATGTAAATATGGGGCGAAGAGCATTTTTATTATAATGTCTGTCGGGAATATTAGGGTCAAAATAATGAAAGTCTGGCGAAAAGAATGGCGAAGGAAAACTTGTTTTACATATATTATAATAATAAAGTTATTATAAGATGTTCACTCAATTTATAGTAATTTACATAGAGTGCGCATTAATACAAATAAGTAGATGCATTACCCTGCTTTTATTACAGCTGTGGCAATAGCTGTTTGGTCGTTGTCGTCATTCACAAATATACAACTGTACTATGTGTAATTATTAGTAATAAAATCCAAGGACAACAATACATAATGGCCTCCAGAACTGACTGATGTCATTGCGACGTCCAATATGTCGGTCTGTCTCAACCAAATATAAACGTGATAAAATCCGTAAATTTATCATACTTCTTTTAATTTTTTTTTAACAATTTTATTATTTTATTTGTATATTTATATGTTTTAATTGTCGTCGTATATATATATTTTTATATATTTATCGTCATGTATGTAAGTGTGTAAGTTTTTATTATTTTTGGAGTATAAATAGGTATATAAGTGACTTAATGTCGTTTGGTCAATAAAACGTGTATCGTAAGACAAAGTTTTTGTAACTAATGTGGTATTTGTGTTATAATGGTATTTTCAAACTATGAATGTTTTTTTTTTAAAAGTACGATTAAGCTAAAATGACGTCATATAAAATTGGGCATCAACTAACACCAATTCGTAATCTGGTTGATCTGAGTTAATTTGCACAAGTTTCTGTTTTAAAATAATAATCTAATTACTTATTTTGTGATTCAAACCATTATTTTTTATCCAAAATAACCCTTTGTTATGGAAAATATTACACTAATAATACTTCAGTGTCACAAATAAAGAAGCAGTTGTGCTTTGATAAGACATTCATACATCATCCTGAAGTTTTCAGGTTACAAACATAAGGACACCTTTCAACCTCAACAATTTTATTTCATTGATAGAACGGATTTTAGTACAACAAGAATAAATCGGAGTCACTGCTTGCTGATAATAACAAACACTAGCATTTTTTTATTGAAAAAAAAATGAAATTCATACATATATTAGTAAGTTTTTTAATAAAAAAACTTATATGCATGAACCTTTCTAAACGACCTTTTACATCCTAACAATATATTTCTTTTTCATATAGACTTTCTTAAACGACAGAGACGGCAACATAGGGGCGATTACCAAAGCCCCTACAAGGCGGAAAGCCTCTTAGATGAACGTGAGGACAGCTATTACGACGTGCAGTAAGGTATTTATTTAAATACACTAAGCACGTCGTTTTTATGATTTACGCTACAAAAATCATATATAATACAGTATAAATCGACTATTTATTTATTATTGGGAATTATTCATCTGGGTCCATTTTATCTGTTATTAGGTGTGTTTTATTAATTCAAACTAAGGTAAATTGTAACATTCGAAAGAAGAGCACTTTATCAGATTCTGAGATGAAAATGAAGTAAAGGTTTGTCAAAACTTTTGTGAGTTGTTCACAACATAGGTGTATACACCTATTTGCTTATAAATCTCATTATATTGTCAGTCGTTGCTTAGTAATTTTTTGTACACAAATAATACTCTAATAAGCAAATAAAACTAATACGGTTGTTATCGCGTTTCGTATTAAAAGTTGTTGAAAATGCAAGATACGTTACAATTGTTTAATGAAAACATAATATCTCAGTCTTTTCGTAAATAGTAACATTGTTTTTCTAAAGTTGATATATACCATTTTGTATTTGGTGAAGGTATCGCATGACGCTTGTTTTAAAAAGATGGGATAAATTACTCCGAAGAAAACGTCCTAACCGTTGATAAAGTATATGCATACACCCCATTCTTACTCGATTTGTAGTTATGTATTATTATGCTTAATAATATTAATAACTTGGTGAATTTTTTGGGGTGTTAAGCATGCAAACGTCATTACACTTCTTCGCATGAATACCATAATTAATCTCGTGTCTTTAATGTCAGGTAATTTCAAATTATTAAAAAAGGCTAAAAGTCGATTTATTAACAATATCAAAAGTGTTATTAAAACTCGTAAAAAAAGCAGCGAATTCAGCATTTAATGAATTTCTCAATCGTAAATAGAAGTTGAAACAAAGAAATTTTATATGATAAGATAAATCGTTCGTAAAATGCTCGAAATTAGTTTTCTTGTGTAGCAACGAACCTTCGTAAAATAAAAAATGAAATTGAAAGAAACTGCAGACATCGAAAAAAAGCTTTAGAGTTCAGCGTTAATTCGGTTTATTGGTACTAAAGTTTTAAACTTTTAAAGTGATTAAAACCACATTGAACTTGCAAATGCGTTGCCAGCCTTTAAGGGGGGAATTTTTGAAAGTGGGAGGGATGAGGAGTGAGGGTGAGGGATTACGGGAGAGGTATTAGGGGAATAGGAAGGGTTTGGGC
>DWHO01001877.1:0-14350 GCA_018247575.1 Eurytides lysithous rurik | reverse complement strand
AGCAACTGTTGAGTTTCTCGCCGGCTCTTCTCAACAGAACTGCATTCCGAGCCGGTGGCAGCTTTCTCACGAACAAAGTGTAAAAATGACGATTCAAAAGTGCTTGTGAAGGCCTATTTGAATAAACATAATTTGATTTGTATTACAAAAACCAATAAATCTATGCAAAATATTGTTATGATGATACAGATCATCAATTAACATAAATATTAACGCTGATGTTAATGTGTTAATAAAAAAAAATAGAAGAGCTTTTAATTAACACGACACGTTCATGTTTTATGACGTAATATAAGCTGTCTTTAACACGTTTAACACTTAGTTCATTCGTTGTGGGGTATATAATGGTACAAGATAAAATACACTTTAACAATAATTCGTAAGGTCTATTTTAAATTGCGCTGCTCGTGAAATATGGCATCGGGTAATTAAATCCTTGTTAGTACATTTCATCGGATTCTATTTCATATTTCAATGTGAATACGTATCAGGTTGGAGTGAGTGCGTTTGAAAAATAAAAAAGTGAGATATGGAAATTAAGGGGCGGTTATGGTCGGCTTGCTGTGATAGATGGAATTATTAAAAAATTAGTATGAATGTGTAAATAGACGCATAGATGCGATGTTATCTGTGTAAGCATTTGTTTGGTTTTAACATAGTAATTGTTTTTTTAACGCCGATTACAATCAGAACGTATTTAAATGCATTCCTACTCGGGGCGGTTCTTTCAGTTTTCTTTAAAATATATTTGCGAATTTCATAAGCTTGCAATTATAATGCAAATTATCTGCTATATTGATACTTAATGGTTTTCTATATAACATAACGTAATCTTTCTAGGCCTTAACGGAGTTCTATTATTTACTTTGAGTTCTATCTATATGAGCTTTATTTTCTATTATTTTGTATCTATGTTAAAGTCGACTTGTGTTTATTTTCGCTTTTATCTGCCGCTAATTTAACAATTCGTGGTCACAGGGCGTTTATAACGATCTGTATTGTTTAATTATGTCCATACATGCTTAAATATAAGAAAACACTATACTAAGAGACCGTACGTCGTGGATGTTCGTTCATCCACGACATATGGAGGACCGGATAATTTTTTTCCAGATAATGCTGACACAATCAAATGTGCCCCTATGTTGGAGTCTATATGGTAGGGGTAGGTTTAATTGTGTTAGCATCTGATAAACTTACATCCTGGTGTTATCTAACGAAGTTGCCTGTCATCCAATAAAAAACCACCTGGAAATTAATCGTGAGTGTAGACAAATTTTGCTTTGACTTAGAGTCAAGATCAAAGTTTATGGTAACAGCTTTTAGGTGAAGGAGGAGTAAGTTACCAGTATTTTCAAGTGATTTTTAGCGCTGTAAATATTATTCGATATAGTTTTATATTGCACCGATCGGATTGATTTTACCAAGTCTTTTGTCAGTTTGCCTTTTTCGGGTACCACGCAGCAAATTGGTATTTATTTTAATAGGGAAGATCAAACTTATAGCGAGAAATGCTGCGAGTATGATTTAATATATTTATATGTACTGGCGATCGCTTAGTGGTCGAACTCGACCATGGAGGCTGAAAGTCCTCTTTTTTTGATTTGACAAATAAAGTATTTGACATTAGTAGTATAGACGTAAACAATGAGCGAATTAGTTTATCTAATTCAATATATAACTTATGAATAATATAAAAAAAATATGTCCTCAAAACTATAACTATAAACTATAGAACTGCCAAATTTCATTCTCCCCCGCGAGCGCAAGAGGCAGTAAATGTATTGCGTATTAATATATAGATATTTTCTAAGTGATACGATTCCTTTGTAAAGACCGTCGAGAGTAACACCTCTGCAATGCCAGTTGATTTCTGAATTTTAATTCTACCACCGAGCTGTGATGCGTAAGCGTTACTCCGGTTTGTAGTGCAATGTTGTGAGCGCAATTACTGAGCATAGAGCATCTTAAATCACTGAGTGCGAGCGCGGTGCTGGGCCAAACAGGGTTTGTCTGGTCCTTTGGGCAGATGTGTAATTTACAATAAAGCCCGCGACTTGCTCGTCTTGTTATATTATATTCTCAAAAATTATATAAGACCAGTAATAATATAATTGGGTAGTCTGCCATGACTTACGTTGACAGTCCAGTTCGAAGTCGGCTGTCACACGGTTTAATTTAACCGCCCTTCTTTCGCTTCTAAACCATTTAAAAGACGTGATCCAGATCGAGCGGTGCACAATCTAGGTGACAGGGGCATGTGGTGTAGTGATGTGCCTCTCGTGAGAGATTCGCACCATTGTTCACGAACTTTCACGAATACCTTAATTACTTGTGTCGTTAATTTGAATTAATTTAATTTTAATTAATATTAACACGGCGAATGTCGCGTCGAATTGCCTCATCGGCATAAAATTTGCAGGAAAAATTATAACGAAAGTAAAAAAATAAAAATTATAATGACGCCCGTTCTGCTGTACATCGGTCATGATAGTTAAACCGGCCCGTTGGTGTAGTGGCCAGTGCTTCTAACTGTAAAGGCAAGGGTCGTGGGTTCGATCTTCACCCAGCACAAAATATTTGTGTTATGAGCTGTGTATTTGTTCTGTGTCTGCGTGTTAATGGTCCATACAAGTATCCGTTTAAAAACATATAAGCATGTATATCGGTCGTTTGGTTACCATAGTAGAGCCTGTGCTTTGCCTAGTTATGGCGTAGATCGCAATGTGCAAGACGTTCCATGATATTTATTTATTTGATCTAGAAAAGAAGAAACACGTTTCCTGATAGTTATACATTTCTTTGATATTGAGAAGATGAATTTAGATCATTTCGTACGGTAAAGTAGTTCATGGCAACCACCGATTAAAAGGACTTAAAAGCAATAAAATCACGGTGTGGTTGATTTTCATTTATTGTGGTGTAATAAGGTCGCGCAAGTCGTTTGCCTGATGGTAAATGCACTTGCCCATAATAATACAGTGTCTTATAGAGTTTTGAACTGCATGAGTTCAAAACAGGCTCCGTGCTCTCCGGCTAGGGGTTACATGTAACTTTTAGACTTCTTTTTTAAACAGAAGGACACTGCTATACATTGAGCGAGTTTAATTTTGTTTCGGCAAGGTGAAACGCTTGATTAATATCGTCAAAATTGAGTGTTCCTATAACTTTTAAACTTCATTTTCATACAAAAAACACTACTTTACGTTGAACGAATTTTTATTTTGTTTTGGTCAGGTGCAACGCTTGAAATATATCGTCAGAATTGAGTGTACCTATAACTTTTAAACATTTTTTTTTAAAAAGAAAGAAAAATCACTGCCATACGTTAAGCGAATTTTAATCTAATTTTGGTCAGGTGGAACGCTTGGTTAATATCGTCAGAATTGGGTGTACCTATGGCTTTTAAACTTCCATTTTAAACAGAAAAACACAGCTATGCATTGAGCGAGCATTAATTTAGTTTTGTTCAGATGAAACACTTTTTTGATTAATATCGTCAGAATTGAAATATATATGTCAACGTTGACATTTATTAATTCATATCCTGATAACGATAGAACAGATTGATATACTCGTATAATATAGCTAATATTAACACATCAAAGGAACATCAATAAAAAATTGAGTCTAAGTTGTTTATTGTTGTTTATTGTTTCTTATTAGTTAAAGCTGTAAAGAATATAAAAACACTTTTCAGCATAAGACTAATTAAATGGCATTACGTGAGTCATCGCTTCCTTTACATATTCTGCTGTAATCAGCATAATTATCTTCAATAACAGTAATTTAATGCAGCTCACGTGTTGTAGTAAGGACTAATTTAATCTTTTGAAAAAGGAATCTGTTTGTAAATAATTTAAAAGATTTTCACAATTTTAAGTCTGTATTATTATGTTTGTTTATTATTAATATTGATAATTAGATCCATTCACATTTCTAAGTATGTTCGCGAATACAATGAGAAAAAAGCCATCCTGCCTTAATTTTTTTCACGATACAGTAAGCTAAGGAAGATCAAGTTAGATACATAAACTGTCTTCGAGTAATATCCGGTCAATACGATGTTTATTTAAATAGGGCAGACGGAATTAATAATTAACTTTACTTGTTTTGCCATGCTGTAAGTTGAACTTGTAAGTATATATTTTAAGGTTTATTAAACGTCAATGGTGGAGGTAATATATAAAGTCTTGTTGAATTAAACTATACAAACGAAAACAATTTATCGTCTTATTCATATACTTAACAAATGATAATAAAGTAAATGCAATCTAAAAGTCACTATCCACAATGGTTAATATCATAAAAATATACCACGTCGCCCACATTATTCCCAAAGTCTACATTACAGCAGTGGCGGTACTACCATAAAAGCCCTAAAGCCCGGCTTGCCCTACTAAGGAGTGAAATTCCCGAATAATTTATTTTTAAATTTTATTTAATTGAGCGTGAGCGTTTCGGAAATCATGTGCTAATTATGATTTTATTCCTTAGTAGGGTAAGCCGTCCGAATAATTTATTTTTGAGCGTTTCGGAAATCATGTGCTAATTATGATTTTATTCCTTAGTAGGGTAAGCCGGGCTTTCGGGCTTTTATGGTAGTACCGCCACTGCATTACAGATACCGAAAAGGTGATTTGAAACCGCGTGAATGTAACGTCCTATTAGAGTCGACTTCGGCTGACTTTGTCGGTTTTATAACGCGCTCCCAGTCGCTTTCTTAGTTCTTACACTTCGTACGACTGTGAAAATTCGAGCGGAAGCCTCGAGTGGGGCAATTTGGCCTCCCCAGCCGTCGTCACGGGTGGCCGGGCGAGCAACTGGGCCATAGGTGAGAGAGCACGGTCTCCGCAGCCGATAGCCGTTTCGTACATGCGGGCTAAGCGGTCTTTCGGACGTATGAAACATAATATAAATGCTAATACGCGACTTAATCTCGATGAAAGTCCGTTATGGTTGGTACGCTAAGATTCTGTTACAACGGCCCAATATGTGCCGCCGATGATCTACTCTACGATACGAGTGCATCGTATCGTGCGGATCGAATGTCGAATATAACGAATATCCTTTGTTACGAACAGTGGCGGTACTACCATACAAACCCAAAAGCCTGGCTTGTCCTACTAAGGAGTAAAATTTATAAATCTTAATTAGCACATAATTCCCGCAACGCTCAAATTTAAAAATAAATTGTTTTAATAAATTTTACTCCTTAGTAGGCCAAGCCGGGTTTTTGGCCTTGTATGGTAGTACTGCCACTGCAACCAGGCACAACTATATAAATATATGTATAGATATATATTACAATTAGATACTACATAACTGAATTATTGGTTCCTTCATATTGTATGTTACAATTGTCTCGAATCAAAAGAGCGATATTCGTACATCGCTGTCAGTTGAAAAAGTAACCTTTATTTTATACGTGCCCGCGTTACATTATATCCGGGAGACGGGGTAGCCGGGTGAACCGGGTCGTCTTGGTTGGACGCCGGTAATCACGTCGCGCCCTCACGCCTCCCCTGACGCTGTATCCCCCCCTCCAGCCCCGTACGTTGTCCCCCGCACTCTCCTCGTCAACTGCCCGCTCACTGAATTTCAAGTGCCCTGGATTACGCAGTTTCCTCATTTAGAAGAATTGTGCAGTCGCTTTATTTACAATTCGGAGCGTTACATGGAGGTCATCGTTTGAGAAAACAATGTTGTGTTTTCATGTCTTAGTAAAATAAATTCATACTTTTATCATTTCGTCAGAATCTTTTTTGTATGACGACTTTTTAAAAAAAAGTTGTAGGACTCTATTGCAGAGTCCTTGGGGTGGTACTGCATTTCCAACAGCAGTGTGCAAGCACTACTGTGCTCTGTTAAGAAGGACAGTGTTGTCAGTATAAATACAGCATAGGCATATTCTTTGGTGGTGAGCGCAGCGCAGTTTCAAACTCAAGAGGTTGAAATACCACGCATACTGCGTCATTATGGACAAGCGTGTCGCTTACTATGAAATAAATTTTATAAAGTAATACGTGAAACAAAACCTTGTTTTGTGTTAGAGCTACAAAAGTTAAAATTTAAATCTACGTATTATATATTTATATAACGATAAACATTTTAAACCGTTTGAAATAAATTCCGTTATATCACTGACTGTTATTAGCAATAAGTGGGGGCTAAAGTAAACATAACATTTGAAATTACAAATACTTTTTCCACCCCATAGGAGTTATAAAGCGGCAATTTCGTGCCACGCGCCGACACGTGCGTATTTCGAAAATCGTATCCGCAACGCGTGCTCGAACTCTTTGCTCTTTTTTCGAAAAAAAAAAAACATTTTTGGTGATTATAATAAAATATTACTTAAATTTGATGTGAATTGAAATATATTGTTCCAAATAATTTGTTATCATTAATTATATATATAGTTGAAAACAAAATTCTGTAAGGTAAAAGTTAAAAGTTTAAAAATATGATGGCTTATAAAAGTAGGGGAAGTTTCACCATTCGTACACGGGGCACATTCATACAGACGAATAGATGTAACAGCCTATCTATTTGCATATGTGTGTATAACTTGAATAGCCGCCATTTTGTAACTTCGGTTTTGCGACTTTCATGCTGGTGATGGTAAACCGATTGGCCCCATTGTATTTTCACGCTCAATAAGTAAATTTGATTTTAATATTTATGTCAATTGTTTCAAAATACTATGTTTTTCTACATTTTACTTTTTAGTAAGTAACAAATATCCCTTAGACATGTTTTTAATAACTAATTTATCTAGTTTGTAACATACTACTGAAAGAGAATTCATTTCCTTATTATTGGGTTAGTGGGGTATTTTCGGACAGAACCATGTACCCCACATCCATCCGCATATAAACGTGCCCGACCTGGTACAATAGATGAGCTTCAAGCTGACGGCTTATTTCATGCCCTATGGTTGCAACGGGCGCATTATAAAGATTTCATTTTCGAAGGTGACCCAAAAGTAGTCTCGGGACCACGAATAAAGACAGCTAGATAAGCAGTGTTATATTTGTATTTGTTTTGCTATTTTGCTTCAACCGAGGACTTGTCACATGCTCGATCTAATCAGAACAACACTGACGATTTGGCAATATACACACTGTAGCTTATTATGGATGATCTTTGCCGGCCCTCATCCTCTGTAACACAAGATTTCTTAGAGGTTTCGAAAGAATTTGAAATATCTAAATTACCGAATTAAACTGTTACTTGTGAATTGCAATATTCAGAAGTTTTAGACAATCCACCAATTCATCAAGTAGTTATTCCGAAAAAGTCTCTTTTAACTCCGGAAGTAACTCGATATCGAACTCTATATAAGGAATAAAAAGTCGAATAAAGGAACACGGCCAGAAAATTACTTATTTATACTTATACGCAATTTTGATACGTATTTATTGATTACAAAATGTTTAAAGTGCTGATCTGCACCAAAGATTTCTACATTTTAGTTATTTTTATAAGTAGTACTTATAAAGGCATAAATCGTCTAATTTCTTAAAAAAAGTTTCAATATTTATTGTAAAATATTCTATTTTTATTAAAAGATTTATTATTACTAGAAAAGAAGTCATTTGTTGTCTGAAGAGACGTCTTTAATTTTTGTTAATTTTATGTATTTTATTTTATTCCAAATAAAAGAATTTGGATTATATTTCAAAAGATATTCACTTTTATAAAACTAACCCGCTATGAGTTATACCCAGTACGCGGTCTAAAAGTTTACCCCATGTGGAGTACATTCGTACGACTTACAGACTAAGTTAACTCATGATTATGGTTTCGATATAAGAAATAACCCCCCGTCAATTTTTATAACAATTTATAACAAAATAGTTCAAATAATGAAAAAAATCTGTGTCAAAAATAGAATAGCAATAAATAAGTGATGCATCTTTATCACAAAGTTACATTATATGGTATAATAACTAAATGGTGATGATATTTTGTAATCAAGTAATTGTTTTGCACTAGGATGTATTACAAAACTCTGACAGTGTCATTGTGATTCGCTTTATCTGGTGAGCACTTGCTCGTTTGCCCGCCTACCGCTTAAAAAAGAAAATATAATAGATTATATATTATAATAGAATTTTCTTTTACGAATATATACACATAATATAGTATTTATTATTAAACAAGCCAACAACGTCGTCAGTCTGGTATGTTTAACGAGTAGGTCCAAATAAAAAACAAAAAGCACTAATAAATAAAAGTACTTCCGTAAAAGTCCACGTTTTCACTTGAAACTTTCTTAAATAGATAAGTGTCCATTCTTGCCACTTAGCAGGAATAGACACTAATCTATTTAAGAAAATACTACGCGTATTTTAATTGATTTTATTGCTTTATTCCGGATTGATATCCTTCCTAATGGCATATTACATTTTTAAATTCAATTATCAACTATGTTTTATTACAATTAGTTTTAGTTATAAATTATATATTTGAATATACATAGAATGTTATCTAGACGCCTGTTGTTAAAATTGTCGCAAAAACGAATGAGACATGTCAAAGTTATTCAAATTAAACAGTTAATTTATACGTTTAGGTTTTCTCTTATTAAATCTTTTTTTTATGGAGTAGTCGGGTAAATGACCAAATGGCTTGTCTGATGGAAAACAATAACCGCTGCCCATGCTCATTTATAAATCTGTTGACTGCCTTTAAGTTAGGAATTTTTCAAAGGGAAAGGGGTGGGGGAGGAAAGGAAAGATGGAAATAAGGAAAGGAAAGGGGGACACTGAAAAATAACGAAGGAGGGAAGGGCGTGGGCCAACGGCCACCTCACTATTATCTGTGAGTTCGTGGTAATTATTTGGCTCGGGTCGGCCCATTTAGCAACAGCAAAAGGGATTTCAAATTAATTGTTGAGTAATTTACAATTTTCCTGGATTCTTTGAGTTTAACTGTAGTTGCGAGTTTCGGCTTTTGATGGTGGTACCATCTCGACTAACGAAATTGTAATTATTTTTGAAAAAAATATTTATTGACATATCACAATACGCAGATCAATTATTTAAAACTATTTTTGCGACCAATACGCGCCGGATACTATTGAACATGTTTTTTGTGTTATTAGAGAACATAACAAACGAACTAGAGATTCACTTATCTTTGAGGATGTTAGTGATTGTAGCCACTACTTAAGGTTTCAAAACAATTCTTTGACCAGATGAGACCCAGTTTTTTACTTACTAAGCGACAATCAGTACATAAATATTCTTATTCTATTACTGTTTTTAGAAGCCCCTATTGCTTTTTAGCTAGCGGGTTGATAATAGAAAACATTATTTTAAAATATGCTGACATCGGTCAAAAGATTTTTTTAGAGTAGTCTATAATGAAAAAAGTCGCGTTCTGTAGAGACTAAAGCGAATATTTAATAATAATGTTAATGCACCTAAAAAACGCTAACATTTGATTATCTACTGTGAGAAAGAAGTTTTGTATAATGTTTTCCGTTATACAATTGTCAAGATTTTTTTTAATTATAAGCTTAATTTGTTTACATGACTAGCAAAATTCTTGTAGCTGTGGCAATTAATAAGAGTCTAAGTCGTGACATGTGACGTTACGTCAAACACGACATTAGGGTGTGCGAATAACCTCAAATAGTAAATAATACACAATAAATAAAACAATTATTAGAAAAGAAGTATAATTTAAGAGTTAATTTAAACAATATCTGGTAATGGAAGATTTACAGTTGAATATTTCATCTGTCAAAAACGTGCGTAAGCAACACATTCTTTTATGTATAGTATACATTTACTATTTTCTAATTTTATGTATACATTTCAACTATTCATTACAACTATTTCATACATTTCATGTATTATTTTAATCTTTTTTAGAATAATAAAAGCAAAAAGTTAGCTGGGCAGCCAAAAAATGCTTT
The DNA here is from genome assembly GCA_018247575.1 of Eurytides lysithous rurik. NCBI lineage: Eukaryota > Metazoa > Arthropoda > Insecta > Lepidoptera > Papilionidae > Eurytides > Eurytides lysithous. The sequence goes on along the minus strand of DWHO01001877.1, from coordinate 4,419 downwards.
AGAATATAAATTTTTGTCAAAACCTGTTGTAAGTGGTAAGATATTAGCAAGGAAACGGCCACAAAATGTTAGAAATAAATTTCCAAAACAAAATTTTGATGAACCCAAACCAAAAGTAGCAAAAGTTTCCGATCCTTCTGCTATAAAATCTGTGAATGTGGGGTCAAGCCTGAGAGATCTTAGTGAAAACACAGGAAAGTTTAAAGACAAAAACTACCAACAACTTAGTGATGAATTGCAATTAAAACAAAAACCTAGAAGTGGAGGTTGGATTTCGTCATTGTTTAAAAATAATCCTGATGTGCCCCGTATAGGACAAAAAGCAGTTAAACCAATTGTGGAAAAAGTGTTTACTGGTCAGACATTCATAGATTTGGATTTACACCCCCATAGTATTGCAAATTTGCAACAGAATTTAAATTTAAATCAACTCATGACTGTGCAGCAGAATGCTATTCCAGTTATACTGCAAGGGAGAGATGTATTAATTAGGTAAACTACATTTATTAAAAAATTAAGTATATATATAATTTTATAATGATAAATTATCAAGTCATTGTTTAACTCATTTTATTTTGAGTTATTTCATATCTGCATATAACAAAAGTGCTAAGTTATGATAGCTAAGTAGAGTAGATGAACTATTTAAGAACATAAGTTTTTCTGTGACCAGTGATGGTGCAGTGGGATAAGTGGTTGGGAATATCAATTCGGGGCACCCATTAATTTCCTTAGCATTTAACTGATGATGTTCTGTTTGAGCAATGAAGAGCATATCTTATGTGCTATTCACATACATTCTTTGCACAAAAGTTTTCATATATGAAACAAAATGACTCTTTTTATTTAGTATTTATTTTTTATTTAACACAAACTGATATGATATCTGATTAATATAATGAGGAAATATAAAACAAAGGACACTGGGTCAGTGCTGCATCTAATATTCTTAATTTATTACATATGTAAAAAATACTGTTTAGACTTTCTTGTAAGATATAAACATTTTGTAATTTTAACTAATAATTTGTACTTATAGATCACAAACAGGGTCGGGTAAAACATTGGCATATGCACTTCCTATTATAGAAGGGTTGCAAGCTATTAGACCAAAAATAAATAGGCATGATGGCATCAGGGTCATTGTTGTTGTACCAACAAGAGAGCTTGCTGTTCAGACATATGAATTATTTGTGAAATTAGTCAAGGTAAGAATTATTTCTCATAGGATCATATTTATTTTTTTTGCTTGTATTAAATTAAAAAGACAATCTTTGCTTACTTATCACTACAAATTCCTATGGGTCTTTCCATTATTGCTGCCTTAACAAATATTCATAAACTTGTGAAATTTTTGTTACTTTTTTTGTGATAATTAATTATGTTCTATTTAAAATTGTATATATATATATATATTTTATTCTTGTTAGCCTTTTATCTGGATTGTCCCTGGTATTTTAAGCGGTGGGCAGAAACGAAAGGCAGAAAAAGCCATATTAAGAAAAGGGCTTAATATATTAGTAGGGACACCAGGCAGAATTAATGACCACTTAAGGCACACTCACTCTTTAAATTTTGCAAAAACTGGGTAAGTACAATTTGCTTTTTATTTAATATTTATGTGATATTAGGACATTAGTAAAATTTCTACTGGAATTTAGTGTTAAAACAATATAAAACCCTATTTATGCCTTGATGAAAAACTTGTCTTTTACTATTGCAAACAAATTTTCATGTTTAAAAAAATATAGTAGAGCAACAGCAAAGCTTGCAATTATCCAAACATTTCTTTTGTTTTTTTTATCAATTTTGAAAACTACCAGTAATTAGTATTGTTAGGAATTTGTTAGATCAAAAAGTAACATGATAAGTAACAATTTTAAAAATGAATATGAGAATGAATGCAATCATAAAGGGAGATATGAATAATGTTCAACACCTATTTTCAACTGAGAGCTTAGGTTAGTTAGGTGCACATTGGAAAAAATCACTAGTATTTAAATACAGCCTTAGTTAACCAATTAGTTTGTTGAATACTACACTCCTTTCGAAATAAGTATTGAATAATTTTTAATTCAGTTTGTAACCATAATTGTTCTTGTATCCTAGAAAACTACTGACTCCTTTATACATTAATAATAATCCAAACAATGTAAATTATAGATTTTCAAATGACTTTTAGTTGCTTGGTATTGGATGAAGCTGATCGTCTGTTGGATATGGGCTATGAAAAAGATGTAGCAGCTATAGTAAAAGCTATAGAAGATCATAAGAAAGCTGCAACATACGACCCAATAGCACTCATGAAACAGTCTGTTTCAAATAATATGTCAAATAATGCAGTAACCAAAAATACTGAAGAAAATGAAGAAAAAAATAAAGTGAAACATTACTTGACTGAAGTATTTCTCTCAAAAGAAAGACAAACTATTTTGTTATCAGCTACACTTACAAAGGTTATCTTTAATTAAAACATTTTTTTAAATAATAATAATAATTTTGCTTAATTTATTAGTAGTATTATGTATTTTGTTATTTATATAATGTATTTTTATTTTAGGCAGTGGAAAATTTAGCAGGAATTACTATGCAGGATCCTGTATTTATTGATACATCTGAAGGCAAAGTTCTTGTAGCTGACTCATTGAAGAAGCAGGACAGTGTTAATAATAATGAAAGGAGCATAACTAAGTCAAAAGAGAAAAGCATACTCAAATCTACCCCCGATAAAGATTCACAAGTTATAGAAGAGAAGAAACAGTCTAATAAAGTAACTCCCGTTAATAACATTGAAACGAGAAGAGGTAATGTGGAAGAAAATCTATTTTTATATTATTATACTGTGAATATTTTTTTCATATGTTTCATTTACAGGTGTGAAAGCCTTTACGGGACTCAAAAATTTAATTGAATCAGAAGATATTGACAGCAAGAAAGTGGAAAATTCAAAACCTTCCAATGTTAAAAAAGATAGTGGTAGTGATAGTGACTCTGACTATGAATATTTCAAGGTACAGAAAGAACTGGAAGCTAAAGAACCAAAAAAAGAAACAGTAAAAGAAGTGAAACCAGTTGAGACAGAAAATGTCTTTGTCGAAGCACTGAAATCAGCCGTGGTGGAAGATGAGTTAGTTCTACCAGCAACTGTTAACCAAAAATTTATGGTTGTTCCAATGAAATTAAGATTAGTAACGCTTTGTTCTCTAATCGTCGAACATTGTGTCCTAAATAAGAAGGGTGGTAAAATGATAGTTTTTATGGCTACTACTGAAATGGTTGATTACCATGCACAATTACTAGAAATTGTATTGACAGCTAAAGAAGATAAAGTAAAGAAAAAAATGTTGAAAAACAAATTGTCCAAATCAAAGAAAAGAAAACTTGCTCAAGGTCAAAAAGAGGTAAGATTTTTGGATGATTTCTTATGGTGTTATTTTAAAATGTTATATGTATAAAAGAAAATCTTCAATTTGTATATATTTTATATATTAAAATCTTAATTTATTTATTGATTGTTAAATCCTTTTAGGAGGAAGTAGAGTCGGCAGAAAGCTCTGAGTCAGAGTTTGAAATGGATTATGAGGCTCCTGAAGAGGGAAGTTTAGTGCCAGTTGACTTGGACTTCTTTAGCCTTCACGGTTCCATGCCCCATGACCACAGAATTGAGGTTTTCAAACAATTTCGGACCGCCAAAAGAGGATTGCTTATTTGCACAGTAAGTATTCCCATTCTCAGTTGAGTAGATTTTTAAAATCCTTTCGTTTATGATAAAATGTTAATTATGTAAATGTTGTTGCATTAATACCGTAAATTTTTAATATATTATACTACCTATTACTACTTGATCCAGTAGAATCCATGTTGATACGTAAAGAACTAAACATATAAAGATAAATCTGTATGTTAGATTGTGGGTGCCGTCCCGCTTGGGGACTCTGCTTTGTCTAGTGCTCACCCAAGCGGCACCGCACCGCTGCCCACCACTTGCCCCCTTTCTGTAGTAAAGGGGCGCAGTGATGGGGGCCAAATCGGCCTTAAAGCGCAATCGAGCCAGCGAGAGTCAACTCCGCCCAGTACCACCCACAGCCAAAGCCGGAGGGATCTACCTCCGTCGACGGGTTCCCTCCGGGTATCCCCCGGCGGGGTGGACCCCAAAGGCACCGACTGTGGGGAGGTGCTGCTAAGCAGTGCTGGTTAAAGTCCGCCACCTCGATCGCACCGGAGTTTTACTCTCGGATGCGATCGTAGGCTACCATCATGGCGGACAAGCGGGGGAAGCCCCACCGCCAACACCTAAACCGAGGCGAACGAGGCTGCAGGCCCGTCAGCTGGAGGCTCGAGCTTCCTCGCACCAGCCGACCACGGGCCCGCCCTCGCCTCCGCGCAGCCTTATTCCGCGGCCCACGGGCGGACTGTCGC
>DWHO01001876.1:0-14352 GCA_018247575.1 Eurytides lysithous rurik | reverse complement strand
GTATATAACCATATACAATAATAACACAATAACCGAGAAGTTATCATTCAAATAATTCCACAATCCGTTAAATTATCAAAAAAACTGAATTTTGCAATCAAGAAACGGAAAGTTTTTATAGTTTTTTATCCTAGCACCAAATATAAAATCGTAGAATGTAGAAACAAGTATTATTGTAAATAATTAATTATTATTTTTACTTACGTACGACATCTAGCGATTGAGGTAGTCAGAGATCCATGACAGAGCGATCATAATAATATTTATCCATTTATGTAATTGGTAAAGTAAGAAAAACGAACTGCAAATGACCACTAGCGCGACGAATTGATCTGAGTTGCTTATCAGAATTGAGAGCGAAATACTTTTAAACCGCATTAATACTCGCAATAAAAACTGGTTTGTGGTCTAGTGCAGGTGAAATTCGTTACAGTTATCAGTTGAATCCTTGTTGTTACTGTGTATGTGCTCTGGCCAGTTCAGAATTTTTTTTTTCCGTTTGCTTCTGGCAGGGCAAAAGGCTTTTGAAGAATTTGTTGACTCCCGTCCCGGCTTCTCCAAAAAGAGCTTTAAAATAAAAGAATGGCACACAAAGATAAAGAGAGAAAAAAAGCATGTAAAAATTTACCTTTTTGTATACACCATGGCAATGATTATAATTTATTTGATAAATTTCTGCGAATTCTATGAGATAATATATTTTGTTTAATAAGATTATGTCTGAGAGGAGCACCAGCCACCGATCTCACCGGTTTACACTGATTTCTCAGGAAGCCCGTAGTAAGTAATCTTGGAAAGAAGCGCTTTGTGCCGCTTCTGACCATCAATGTCTAAGGTATGGTATGGTATGGGGCACAAGAAGATCACCAGCTGAGCGACACCGATGAAAACCGTACTGGCCATCACTAATAAGCTGGTGCTCTTAAATGTACCCCAGGAGCTGACGGTTAGTCACGGACTCTATGATTTTTGAAAGTAAGGAAGTGATAGCAATAGGCCAATAGTTGAAGGGATCTGAGCGTTCATCTTTTTTACGGATCAAGTGCACTAAGGCTGTCCTCCAAGATTTTGGGACATCGCAAGAGTGGGAGTAACGGAAAAGACTGGTTAGAACCGGTGACAACTCAGGTGCCCACGTCTTCGGCACAATGGGAGATCCCCCATGGTGCTGAAGACGTGCGAAGACGACGATGCTGTGAAGACGTTAGAAGAAGTTAGTAGAATGTCTAGGCAGTGATGGTAGAGAACGTGTATAGAAGTTCCATGGTACAGCTTTGGCGAGAGATCAGAATGCACGAGTTACAGAAAGGTGTATGACACAACAGAACTGAAATCCGCGTCGGCGGAGCAACCAACTTTGTCAGATCATTTGCCAGAACAAAGCCGTGAACAGATTTCCCCACGTGATCGGTGGTGCGCACACCGACAATCACTATCTCCACGGAGGGAATCTGTATTGTGAGCGCTTGCGCTCAAATAGTAGATGGTAAAAAGCTGAGAGCGCGGACGTTTAGCGGGGGATTCTCTTACATCACTGACATTGATAAAAAAATTAAACAGCTAAAGAAGTTCATACATAGTAACGCGACTGGTACTGTCATATTGAGTACAGTTAGGTGGTGTGAATTTTTTATCGTTAAATCAAGAACCGACATTTATATAATTTTTCAACTTGAATTAAGTAGTTAATTTAAAAATAGCCACAAAGAGTTTCTTACTTAACGAACAGCTCTTTTCCACGCTCTAGTTAACACAGTCGCCTTTGTACAAACCGATTAATCTGATAAAAGAAATTATCAAATAATCGTGATTACATAAAGGGGACCTTTTATATCCATGACATGGAATTACAGGTAACAAATGATTATACATTTAATGATAAAGATAAAATAATTTAAATTCTGTTTTTGCTTATTAGAAGAAAGTCGTCGTAAAGTGGATGTGTTTTGCTTCCGCGTTTCTTCCTGTGGGCGAGGTGGTCGGTTGTCCATCCCTCCCCTTACTCCCTCTCTCACTCCGCTCCCCCTTTCGCTCACTCTTTCCTACTGTCTCTCTCTGACTTCTTCTCCCTCCATCCTTCAAAAGTTTCCCTTTACAGGCTGGCAATGCAAACGAAAATGCTGCAAATGTCCATGGGTGGCGGTGATCACTTACCATCAGGTGAGTTTCTTGCCCGTTTGCCAACACAGCTACTCCATAAAAAAAGAATTAAGAATTAGTAAAATAAGTAGGATTCTTTTAGCCGGTTATTCTACTGCCAATCAGTAACCTGTTAAGTAAAGATAGTAAAAAATTTGTCATCCTAATTACTGTACACAGAGATGTTGTTAAATTTCTGGGGGATGTGGGCTTCGTCGCTTACTAACAAGAACGCTTAATTCCCTTCTCGTCACTTTATCTCGTAGAAAATAAGGAAGAATAAATATAACAACGACCACGCTATAATTAGTAGGACTTTTTGCCGATTAGTGGAAATCACACCGCCATATTGTCAAGTATTACCTTGAAAGCATTACTGTGTTCCGCTTTGATGTTTGGGTTTGTAGCCATCGTAATTACGGGGCATGCATCTTAAATATCTGGACAACGAGGGCAAAGCAAGGCTAAGTGGGTTGACGGCTTCGGTATCTCCACGAAGCTCATATAATCTCTAAGACTGGAAGTGTAAAAAATCGTTATATCAAAGTCAAAAGTAAAAAACAACAATGAATATCCAAACACCTTCCTATATATTATGCTAATATTTGAAGGAAAATGAATTATTATGATAGAATTACAAATATTTTATCAAAGCACGTAATCGCGTTTCTTGCATAAAAGTTGATTAAGGGATATCGTTTGTCGTCGTTAAGACTACTTGGTTAACGACTCCTTGGGCCCATTAAAAATATACAAAAGCCATACTCTCTTAAGAGTACAAGAACAAGCGTTGTGTACCTTTGACAAACGTCCAACACATATGTACCAACGAGTCATAATTTTGATGAGAATTACATGTATATCACTGCGAATAAATGAGTGATATAATACTGTGCTTCAAATGATAAAAACAAATAATAGTTTGCACAACTGCATAGGATACTGTTTGTGAGCGGTACTTTTGTTACGCCAGCTACATTACTGATGTTTTACTGTGAAACACGAAAGTTTATAAATGATGCCAGTGATATTATACAAAGTCAACAAACAACCTAAGGCTGAGTAAACAGTATATAGTTTAAATCATAATCCTAATATGATACTTTGTACTAAAGTTTTCAGGTCAGAATGATCTTGTATAAATAAGCTCGACAAAAGTAAACAAACATTGTAATACTAAGTGTAATAGTAAGTTCATATTTTAATATAAATAGTTCCTTTTGTGAATATTTTCTTTCAAAAATGTACAACTACAATAAAAATAACAAAAGATAATCGAATCAATTAAATACATTTGAACCACTTTTAAAAATAAATTTTGCATGTACAACCAAAATCTATCTGACAACGGTCGGTTTCTTGTCAAATTGTTACCATTGGCTACTATGACCAAAAAAAGTTGAAATAAAAATGTAACAAAATACAAATTAATTTTATATTTTTTACAAGGTTGTAATATATTTTTGTTACATTTAATACTGGCTTACTTACAAGAGATATATTAATAGAAATTGAGAATGACGTAAGTTTACAAAAGTAGAAGTATCCAGTTATCAAAATTAAAAGATTCAAAGAAAGACATACTATTGTATGTACCTTAAAAATTATCATATTAAGAATATGAATTAAAAATAATGTACATTTTTAATTAAATCTTGTAGTTAGTTACTTTCAATAGAGGGAAAAAACTTATCTTTTATAAGTTGAACCCAGGATGTTTATTCAGGCAAAATAAAAATTTAATTTTTACTTCTTAAGTTATACTAAAAATATTATGATACTTTTATTTTATATCTGCTTTGAGTGTTGTAATATAGGAATTATATTGCACTATGTATTTAAATAAATTAAGAAGAGAAGATTAGACAAAAAAATATATTTAAAAAAAATTACTACTAACAAACAATATTTGATATTTAGATTTTGAATTATATATGAAATTATTAGAAATTGCAAATTAACGAAAAGTTGAGACCTTTGTTACATTATTTTGTTATTGTTAATGACCCATGATCGTATAAAGTATGTCAATTGATTAAGTTTATTAGCGGTCACAAGTACAGAATAGTTTAAAAATCTTTTTTTATTTTAATTACTTAGTTATTTAAAGTGAATAGATATCGAGATACATTTTATGATCTTAGTTTTACTATTACTATGGTGCAGTATAAAAGGGAATGAGCTGACATTGGAGGCAACCCTTTTTGCTTGTGAGACTGGATATAGAACGTTACGCTGCCACCTTGTCGGTGATATAGCTTCAGTGAAAAATATTGAGATATACGAGTGTTGCCTGAAAAGTTTCCGACCTAACTTTGATATTTCAAAGATGGTATAAAGCTCATGCCGCATACTACAAAGATCTGGGAAAAGATAATAGAGAGACGCGTGAGATTGGAGAGTGAAGTGACGCAGAACCAATTTGGGTTTATGCCTAGACGTGGGACAACGGACGCCATATTCGCAATTCGTCGACTTTGCGAAAAGTACAAACGCATGCATAAGAACCTGCACGTGGTGTTCGTTGACCTAGAAAAGGCCTACGATCGGGTACCCAGCCACCACACGACGCCAACCACACGTATGGTTCGAGGCTGGTGTCGCTGACAAGTTCAATGTCGGTGTGGATTTCCACCAGGGTTCGGCTTTAAGCCCTTATCTTTTCCTTCTGATAATGGATGCATTGACGTCGGATATACGTCTGTTCTGCGACTTCGGTGGCATATACAATTTTGCTTACATAGCTTTAAGCGGTGTTACCTTACCAGTCCGCTCCGAGTTTAGGTACCTTGGTCCATTGATCCAAAGTGACGGTGATATTGACCGGGACGTGAGGAACAGGATAAGTAGTGTAAGTGTAGTGGCAGTAAGTAGACTACTACTTATCCACTAGAATGAAGTGGCGACAAGTTTCAGGTATTACGTGTGATCCCCGAATGCCCCTGAAGTTTGTGGAGTAAATTTATAAGACCATCATAAGACCGGTCGCCATGTATGGATCTGAGGGTTGGGCAACCAAAGAGTCGGATGAAAGAAGATCACACGTGGCAGAGATGCGAATGTTAAGATGGATGTGTGGAGTAACAAGAATGGATGAGATCAGGAATTAGTACATAAGAGGGAGTCTGAGAGTACCACCAGTGACGGAAAGGTAAAGAAGTACCAGACTAGCATGGTATGGGCATGTCATGAGAAGGGAGGTAGGGCATATGGGCATAGGGGATATAGTTAGGAAAGTTTTGGACATGAATGTGGATGGCGTGAGAGGTAGGGGGAGACCGAAGAAAGTGTGGATGGATTGTGTGAATAAAGATATGAGTATGAGAGGTGTGACGGCTGATAGAGGAGTATGGAAGAAAAATACATGTTGTACCGACCTCAACTAGTGGAATAAGGGCAGGAGAAGAGAGAGAGAGAGTCTCCTTGTAACTCTACATACTTCTTCCTGCGATGCTCTCATCTTTGTAACCTGTCCAAATAGTATTTGGTTTAGTCCAAATAGTTTTTCTCTGTCAAATAATTGTTCACGAAGGTGAATCTCTATCCTCAGATGCGCAATTTATAGATGAGAGAAAGAAAATAAGTCAGTTCAGGCTAGATCTGGTGTGTAAGGAAGGTGGACGAACAGATTGAACAGTAATTCGTTGATTTTGTCCATGGCAACATAGACGACGAGACGGTGCATCATCTTGGTGAAATAGAATTTTCATTTTCTGCAAATGTGGCTGTTTTTCCGCAATTTCTGTCTTTAGCTTGCCAAGTTATGATGCATAGTATGATCCTGTAATGTTAAAACTTTTTTTAATATAATAAATGAAAGTAAAAGCATTACTTTCCTAGATTATTCATCTACAGTAATTAATCGGCGTCAAATTCGGATTTATTGCGTCTAAACTGCACCAACAGAGCGTTGGAAATGTTCGTTCAAACACATTTTTGGTCTAACGTGAGCAAACGCGGTACCCGCGCGGTACGCGGTACGCGGTACGCGTAGCTTTCTCATGCCTAAATGTAAATTTAATATGTGATAAACACGTTCTTTTGACAGGTTCATAATCTCTCTTTCGGTGATCGTCTAGTACCATTTGGAGAACTTTGGCGATGTTTTCGTCGGTAGTTGCAATTTTTGGACGTCTTGAACGTTCATTGTCTCCCAAGCTCTTACGGCCACGTTTAAATTCAGCTGCCCAAAATGTCCCTATAGTAAATGATGGTGCAGAATCCCCATGCACAGTATCCAACTCGTCTATGATTTTCGAAGGCGTATTGCGTTTCAAAAACAAATATTTAATAATAGCTCGACTCTCAATTTTTTCCATTTTTATAAAAACACTCACATCAACTCACTCAAATGACTGTTACATATGCATTGCGCGTCCAAAATGGCTGCAACAGTAACAGTACTGTTGACAGTAACAGATGAACTACGAAATTCACTACGAGTGTTGCTATCTTCATATTGAGATCGGAAACTTTTCAGACCATCCTTGTATTTGGTCGTGCAATCGCGAACTTGCAGATTGGTGGAAGCGGTTAATATTCTGAAATGCTTTAGTAACTTCTAGCTAATCGTGATACCTGATCATCAACTAAAAACAAGTTCGGTTAGTCGACTCTTAAAACAAACGAAGGAGTAAAAAATCTAATTTGGACTAAAATTATTTCAAAATAATTGTAATAAATAAGAAAACCAAAATTTGGGGACCCCATGACATTTCGATTTTATGTTAGCTATATCATCAGCCTATTTATTATTCGTTAATTACTTTGCCTCGTGTTTGCGTACATTGGATGTACCCTTTTGATGATCGCTTTATGCCACTCTATTCCCGTCCCACGTGTACCCCCCGTACTCATTCTTCAAGTGTTCCTGATAGTCTCATTGATTGCTTGGCAGTCAGAATTTGCACTCCTAGGCATGAGCGTCGTAAATTTGTAGTAAGAAAGAAGAACCTTGATAGCTGCCTCTCCGCACCAAAAAGCACTGTGTTATATTTAGTAAAAAGTTTATTAAATGTTTATATGATGTTCGCGACCGTATCGTGATTATAATATTTCCATATTCATTCTATATCACGTACCATTTATTTCTCATAGCGCATCACTTCTCTTTAACGATCTCGAGAAAGCTAAATACCTAGAAAACAAACCCCATTGGGCTATGAGAGTAAAGGAAGAGTGTGTGCTGTCTGCGCAAACACTTCTGCACTAATACATATACTACGGAGTAGTTTTAGTTAGTATGAGGTTTACATTTCCGTGCTTGTCCACGCGATTAATTGGGGCAGATCAACCTCTTCTTAAAAAAAATAGATCAAAAATCTCAATTTTAAAGTATAACTGAGAAAGTAAATAGAAAATATCACTTCAAAATAATATATAAAACCCACATACAAATAGGGCCGCATATGTTACCGGCCGATTCAAGTTAAGTCTTCAAATTAAATGTCCTTAGGACAAAGCAGTTTTAGGAAATTATAAAATAAAGATATTCAACCGCGTATTAATTATTTTGCAACTCACTTCTTTGCTTATTTATTTGAGATTGATAATAGCAAAGAAGTATAGAAATATTATAAAGAGAAAATATATAGAAGTATGTTGATTTTTTTCATATAGTAACTTTGTGATGTTTATCGGTATAAATATTTGCTTGTATTCTCCAGTCCTTGTTGATATATGATATCAAGACTTCAATTCAAAGTGTTGCAATAGATCCGCACCAAGAAAAAAGAGAAAATGTGAAAAACTTTTACATTTTTCTTTGCTTCATGAATACTGTACACCTAAAAAGCAGAGAGTACTTTTATATGAATAAACATCTCGATCCGGGTACGATAACGAACAAACAAGTTTTCTACAAGTCTCAAAGACATGTTTCGAGGCTTCGTTTATAATCTTTTAAAGTATATCAACGTTGTTAGTTCCTCATTTTTCTCTGTTGAAACTGTTTATTTACTTTATTTAATACTTATTTATAGAAACTTTATTTTAAAAAATTAAAATCGGTGTATTATACTTTTCGCTAAGTGCCGAACTCATTTCATATTAAAGATTTTTTGGAATAAATATAATAAATGATTTTTAAATTAATCAATTCAATTGAATAAACGAAAACAAATGAACTACAGCTGATTTTATCAACGGAGTATACAATTAAAATATTAAATACTTATTTCCATTCAAAACAAAGGAAAGCGTAGTATAAAAAAATATACTAACAACAAAGTATTATAGGTAAAAGTCGATATTGCTTTAAAGGTTTTTACAACTTTATAAAGAGTAACGTAGTAACTTGAAACATAAAAACTATTTTAATTATAGTGGCCTGTAAATTGTAAAGTTTATTTGCCTTAAAGCTGTACACCGGCTAACGAGCGTGAATAAAAGGGTTAACGGTAACAGTGAATTAAAAAAATGGAGCCTGTGATTGTATGAGCACTCGATTACTTTTTATACTTTTTACATCACTTGTTAACTTATAATAGTAGCAGTAGCAAGCCATAAAAACTCGTTGTATATATGGACAGTGGCGGCACTACTATATAAGCCCAAAAGCCCGGCTTGCCCTACTACTATTCTCGAATAACTTATTTTTAAATTTGATCGTTGCGGAAATTATGTGCTAATTATTTATTATATTATTATAATAATAAAAATTTTACTCCTTAGTAGGGCAAGCTGGGCTTTTAGGCTTGTATGGTAGTACCGCCACTGCGTATGAATATTTATTTTTATTCTTAATTCACAAACATGTAATTAACATGACTTTGCTCAGGCTAAGTTCAATTTCATTGGTTTCTATTTTATTGTAGGAGTGTTAGAAAATTTGAAGATGATATATATGGGCGCAGTCATCTTTCGGCAATAACTGTCAAGTCAATGGGCGTAAACACCATCTACTGGCAGTAGTTGTCAAGTAAATCTTTGTAACTATAAATAATTTTTTTAATCTGAAATATTTATAATATAGGAGATTAATGTTTTTATCGTTTTAGTAAACAACATGCAGTTATTTTTTTAGTTCTAACATTAAATAGACACTGTTTTTAAAACAAGTACTGTGTAAAAACAAGAATTAATGTTTGTAATAACATATATAGGGTTTAATGTCGTTACTCTTAAATAAATTTAATTATTTTATGTAATAGGCATATATTAGAGTCCTGCTTGTGTCGAGATCCGTTGAGGAACTATGTAAGAATGTTTCTTTATGTTATTATTAGAGGAAATGATTTATTGTAAAATAAATCATTTAGTGTCATGTTGTCAATTAAAGTTCGTTAAAATCACTGTTTGTAATAACTTAATCTATGTGTTGTTAGAGAAAAAAATATATAATTTACTTATATCCGTTTTGTGGCGGATATAAAAATCGTAATAAATGTTTAGTCTCGTAATTCTGAAATTCTCATTTCGTAATTGTCAAGTTTCAATTTTTATCCTTGTGCTACCGATTGTAAATAAATTAAGTGAAATTTAGTGTGTATTTTCATTGAATTGGACTCTTCATGTAGAAACTCTGGCCTAGCGCCGACATATAATTTAGAAACTTGTGATCCAGGTGTGACATATTTAGAAACGATCTTTTGAGTTTACTCACATTCACGATCGCAATAATAACACAACGTTTAATATGTGTACATGTGACAATATAATTCAAACAAAATTAGAATTACGTGGCAATTACGTTACTTGGCATGTAGGAGTCAAGTATCTTTAGTAGAATTTACATCAGGATCCTATTTATTTATTAATCATATTATTTATCCTGATGATCCTATTATTTATTAATGAACACAAATTCAAATTCAATTATGAAGAGGTTTACCGCCTGAGGCATCCTCGTTCCCTAATAATTCCTAATTCGTAACGATTTCTCTATCTCATTATCTTAAATATTAATTAAATATCAAAACCACATATTTTAATGATAATAGCATGATGCTATAATGTCCTCTTGGCCAAACATCAAACTAAACATTACATTGTGCTTGCTTTGACACAAGGAAAGGGAAGTGCCTTTTTCATTCTAACTAATCGGGAGGGATATCTACGAAAATCGGATTTTTTTTGCCACAATGGCTAGCTGGCATTAAACCAATGATGTCCTTTTGATCAATGATAATATCAACCATGCTGTAAGCCATCTTCAGTGTCCACGTACTTGAGATGCTAAACGGACGATCTAACAGGCAGCTTGACTGCAGTTTTCGTAATATATTACGTTCAAAGTTTTAAAAAAATTACCACACTAAGAGATGCCGAAATCTTATTATTTACCTTAAACGACCACACTATTAGGTGTCCAAAATGTACTACATATATATATATATATATATATATACAAGTATGAACTCATTTACTGCAATATTCGTTTTTCACATGTTTTACAGCATTGTCTTGATATTCGCCTTGTAATTGTATATACAGTCAAGTTTTAGCAACGACTTCTTCTCACTTATGCGACTCTCCCAGCGCTAGACGGCCTAGCGGCCTCCCCCGGGTGCTTTTCGACAACCCTATGCTTCTTCAGGAAAAGCGTGCCGCAACATGGAGCGGCGGTTGTCAGAGCCCACTCGGATCGTCCCCTCTGGCAAGGCCGTGTTTGTGTTCCTCTTGTCTTCGCCGTGGGTGACCAGGCTACGGCTACTAGAGCCCCTCCGCTACTAGAAGGCGGGAACCCGTTGGAGGGAAACCCATAGTGCCCCTATCCAGATCAGAGCCGGTACCCACTAAAGACCCACGTTGCACCTGTTATGGTCGCATGCGCAGGGGACACGGGAACACGAGAACGGAATCTTCCGTGATCCTGGTATAGTCGCACCAGGATCACGGAAGATTTCGTTCTCTCTCTCTCTCTTGGGTGGCTTTCCCAGGCCACCTCTCCACGGGTGCTTGGGCAACCGATCCAGCCATATGGTGCTGTGCCGGTGCAATTAGCACAGAACCTCTCCCGAACCACGTATTCAGCGCCGTATTAAACGCAAATTGTTTCTGGCCCTATATTTCCTTTAGAGCTGTCAGGTGGCCCCGAGCTCTTGCCTCCGCACGCCAAAAATATAATGACGAGAGGATTGCGGCTTCTAGGTCGAGGGTATAGAACCTACCAACAAGCACGCTTCCTCCTCGAATATCGGAAGTGAGATGCCCCGGTGGCTCAAGGTGTTGACCCACACAGGGGCTCAGTACAAGGTCATAGACCTCACAACTCCAGGATACAGGCGGCGGCAGATGTTATTATGGCCTCCGATATTAGGCAGGAGCGTTCCAAATTCTGTATCTGTTTTCGTTACTTTGGATGAAAGATATTCAAAGTGGGAACAAAAGTCCCGTGGGCGATCAAGATCCCATTATACTCTAATCCAACTAAGATTCCCTTCCGCGAGATTAGAACCTCGCGCTCTGATTTGTAAAGGCTTCTTGGCTACGCGTTACGCGTTATGTCAGCAGAGATATAAGATGGTGCATCTGTATGCTCAGAAACACGGAAACATTGCACTTCACTTCGTAATAGAGTTATGATTGCTGTGTATTACTATCGAATGTTAGAACGACTAGCAGTAGTGGTTTTTAAACACATTACTTAAAATACATTTTATAATTTATCATAAAGTTAAAACTAAGGAACTGTCGTATTGACATCATGCTTTATTTTATGTTGATTAGTGACTTTCATAATTAAAAATAAAGTAACAGTAAAATATCTTCTCCTCACAGATACACATAGACAAAAATAACCACTTTTCATATTTTTGAAAGTTGCTTTAAGTATTTTCGTTTTAGCTTTGTTTTACGTTGTATGTAATTTGTGTTGTAATTTTGCCAGCATATGTGATTAAATCACGCATGCTGGCAAAATTGTTCGAGGCAAGTCGTGCCTCGCAACTACAAATTTCGAACAATTTGTAGACGCGAGTTTCCATTTATATTCTATATGAATAATGCAGGTTACAATGTGAATTACTACTGCCTAGCTTATATATATATATATATATATATAATCAATACTTAGAAACCTTCAAGTAAGATAAAACACGCAATAAAAATATGAATAATACATAAAAGTACATATAAAAAACTTTTTTTAATTTATTCTTTATTATATATTACACATTAAATTATATTAAAAATTTAAGCAGGGAGTAACCATTATAACCGCCGGGATATCACGAGAAACGCGGAACATGTCTAATGTCTTATGTTGACTGAATGTTCTGCTTTTAGTCTATGCGACTCTATAAACTAAATTCCTATGAGTACCCCACATATGTAGCGACTCGCATGCGCGATTTGACGAAATATAGGTTTTGTCGATTAAGAGCTGTCAGGATACAATCTGCAAACCGCAACCACGACGCCCTTCGGCTACCTATAACATCGATTACTTAGGGCAATAGGAACCGCCCCGAAACGCTTATATCTAATCTTTACATATTAGTGAGAGGCCTCAATTAAAATCCGAAATTAAGAATTGCTTGTTTTTACAAAGATAATATGTCCTAGCTATTAACTAATATAATGAAAAAAGTAAAATTAGATAAATGAAAATCATTACTATTATTAAAGTGGTAGGAATAAATAAAAATAAATCTGTGGCCAAGATCTTAGTATTAAAGTTTTACTGGACGTTGATATAAATAGAAAGTTATCGCTATATAATACAAACTTTTTTTACATTTGAAGTAAATCTTTTATTTGAGAATATTTTCTCAATTTTTTTAATTTTATTAAATTAAACCGAACTATAGACTGCCGAACTACCACTGATAAAAAACACTTATAAAATATGAGCAGTATATTAAACCAGTCCTTTTGTTCCTTGATGGGACCTACCCTCTAACGATCAAAAGGACATTGTTTATGTTTAAATAATAATTTAATATAACTTCTTTGTACTGAACTTAATACGACATTTCATAGACTTTTGAATGTAAAAATTTCTCTTAGATACGTCCATACATATTGGAAATAATTCTTGTTTTTACGGATCTATCGTTTTATCCCTCTTTTTAAACTCTAGATGTTTTTATTACTGTAAAGCGTCTATAGTCGCGAGACATGCTAAAACGTCTTAATGTCATAGTTCTATCTTAACGTGTGTGTAATGAAACAACTGTATTTGATACTCGAATTCCCTTTTCAGATTTAACCAATTTCTGAACTTCACGTACTCTTCAATGCTATTTCCATTGCCAGAAAATTCGCACAAATAGTCGAGGTGCAAGCCCCAGATACGGAACCCTAAGGATATGGATCGGTGGTGGTACTGTAGGATATCCTTGATCCTTGTCAAGTTGTTAAGTATCCCGCGGTCAGCCCACGGGGATGGAGTGAGCAATGAATACTGTTTTCGGGACTGAACCTTTATTTTAATCCGTAGGAAGTTTCGCGATATTAATGCCACTGGAAATCTGTACTTTTGTACAGAATAGATGTTTAAACAACCATGGTTGTACATTATCTTCCCTTAGGAATAATTGGCAGTTAAGAAACGACGAAACAAAGGCGGTTTAAAAAAAGTTCAACACCATCAAATTGACGAGACAGAATAACAATGGTTTGGGAAATTATTGAATTTTAATTTTGTCAGCCAGGTGACTAACATAAGCTGCGGCGTTCAAATAAGTATCATTAATATTTTCTTAATTTGATGATTTCTTCTGGCAAAGCTCACCCTCCATTTATTTATAAGCTACGTTTTTACCGAAAACATTTTAGAAATACGCACAATTTAAAGAAAAGCGAATTATCTGTAATCGTTTCTGGTTGGTATGTCAATGTTACGTATGTTCAGTAAAGACAGCATGTTATGTAAATTTTCAAACTTAAACCGATGTTTATGCTACCAGTTTAAAGACAATATCTTTGATTATATCCTCTAATTTTATAGGTTTTAATTAAAAACCTATAAAATTAGAGGATATAATCAAAGATATTGTCTTTAAACTGGTAGCATAAACATCGATTACTAAACGTGACTAACATTTTATTTCATATATAATGTATTTTATTTTTGTATTATTTTTTTTAGCGTTATAAATAGTAAGTTAACTTTTCCGATGCAGATTTATTGATCATTAAAAGAACAATTATAATAAATAAAAGAACAATTAACTCGTAAAACTTTGTTGCCAAAATTTCTCTTAGATACGTCCATACATATTGGAAATAATTCTTGTTTTTACGGATCTATCGTTTTATCCCTCTTTT
>DWHO01001875.1:0-14355 GCA_018247575.1 Eurytides lysithous rurik | reverse complement strand
ACTACGCGTGAAAGATTTTTTGGGATTTTTTTCTTCTTCTTAATAACTTGCCAGTGTTTTACTATTTCATACTATTTAATGAAAAGCAGTTATAAAATGTATAAAATTCTAAATTATTAATTCAGTAAAATTAATAAAGTGATATTGTAACGCAGGCCGCAGAGAATACAAGAGTTTACTTATAACATTTATATACAGATATTAAAGGCAAATAACTTAGGGCGTACCCTGTAGCATAGCCATTATGTGGCTAAGTTTGAGACGTCTACTAAGGATAAATCCATGCTCCAGTTTTTTAATAACCGTAACGATATTATAGAGTTAACTTATTATAGAGCGTCGAGTCTTATTATTTCCCTCCGATGAGCTTGGTGACCCTAACGAGGTAGCACCGAGGGCTGCTATCGCATTTGTAAAAGAATAAACGATGGTAAACAATGTCGCGTTGGGTTTCTGGAAACTTCCAACGTTTTACAACTTGCGATACATTTGTACACGCGTAGAAAGCCTTTTCTTTTTGTCATCTAAGTGTATTTTTAAAGATATCTTGATCACTAGGAAGAACATATAGACTGATTGCTAAAAACATTTGAATCGGTAGGTGATTCCGAGTTATTGGCTTAGGGCAATATTTTTTGAACTGCATAATATTTTAGCATTAGTAGTTCCTAATGGTGATGTTGCTGTTCCTAAAAGTGTATGTACAGCACACTATACAAGCACTCCATATTAAAGTTAAGTTATATCACAAACACCGCGCATTGGAAACACTCTCTCGCTCCCTAACATTTCCATTTCCAGGCCGACAGAGTCGATCGATCGAAGTCTAACAATATTGAGGTGGATCGCCAACAATTTAGCCCTTCAGCTTCAGCCTGAGCACCCCTAAGATAGACAATCTTATATGACAAGGCAGCATCATACATAATTTGGATTTTTTATTACATCAGAATATTGCATTGTTACGGGCTATCGTGTCACATGGCATCAGGCGCCCGTCCCTTCACTTAGCCCATAAAATAACTGATATAATAATATTCATTGCTAAGGTCCTACTTTGTTGTAGGCCCTTCACCACGCTAATCACCCTAGGATTTAGGATGGTATACAGCGGAAACCAGTAGTGCTTAGACTAATATAACATAGTCCTAACGCTTAGAGATATTATCACCATGTTACAACAATGTGGTAAATTTTTTTGTAATGGTTTCATTAATTGATGATAATTTCGTGATTCCATTCCATTGTAATGATTTCATTTTTAAAAACTGGGGTTTTCAGTGTCACGTGAAAAAAGAGCGTTCTGTGGACATCTTGTGATCCTGTTTTAGATCTAGATTTGAATAATATGAAGGTCCACAGAAAATATATTATTTATTATAAATAACGTATAAGGTCGCATAAAAGTAGTCCTACCCACCCTTGTTGAAAGGTCAATATCAAAAGGTCACAATTTACAGTGCGAATTGTTCATATAATTCGTCCTAGTGGGCGTAATTTATACATATATTCTTATGTACTTTTATATATCTAGTACATTTAAAATCTCTTATGCAATTACAGGAGATGAAATGAAAAAATATTCCGCTTTATGCTGCTCCTTAATAAGGCGCTGATACATTGCAGCAAAAAACCATTTAATGTAGATCCGTTGTTAGAATCCTACAAAAGAGTAAAATTTTACGAGTTAAAGTTATATAAATCAGTTAGGATACATCATCCTTGTTGCTATTATGATATATATGTAGAAAATATAAAACTTATCGTTGCAAGCAACTTCTTTTGCAAAGTTTTTCGAATCGGATCTGGTAAGAAAAGGAAAATGCATGGATGGCATAAAAAATACGTCATATTGCCAGCTTGCTAAGTAATCAGAAACTTATTTCAACTTTAATTGATTTACTCGATGCAAAATGTCACGCATCCACGTGTATGACTTGGATTAAGATTAAACATTCGAGCGAACCACTACCGCTGCTTATAGACACTCAGATGGGTACCCAATAAAGTATTTATCATTTTTATCTATTAATTATTTTGTAATTTTATTTGTTCAATGATAAGTATTTCTTTTTTTTATTGCACCTACCACAAAATCTCTCCACGCCCCGGGTTAACTGGTAGAGAATGCTTAATGGCATTAAGTCGGCCCTTTGTAATTCCTAGCTCTAAGTAAATAATTAAAAAATGGGCACCAGTTATTATTTTTTGGAGATAAAGTGTCGAGCAAGTCATGCAAATGATGGTAAACGACACACCTGCCCCTTACAACACGGTGCTATCTGGTCCTGTGCTGTGATCGTCACCTAGAGATTTAAGATGTTATTTTTTTTTATCGGGATTAGGAGGCACCTGATGGTAAACGAACACCACCACCCATGAACATCTGTAGCATCGAGGGAGTTGCAGATGCGTTATTAACCTTTAAGGTGGGAGTACGCTGTCTACTTGAAGGTCTTAATGCCGTATCGGTCGGAAAATACCCCTGGCGACAACCGATTCCACAAGTTGGTAGTGCATGGGAGTAAAATTCCTGGAAAAGTGCACGTTGTTACATTGCCAGCCATTCAGGTGGTATGGATGGTATCTGAAGGTTTATCACGTTTCGGAGGTAGCTGCTATTAATCAAAACACTTCTCATGGTATATTCAATAGAATATACAGGGCATGTAGTAAGGAAAGTTTTGGACATAAATGTAGATGGAGTGGGAGGTAGGGGAAGACCGAAGATGCGGATGGATTGCATAAATATGAGTGTGAAAGGTGTTACTGAGGAGATGACGGTTGATAGAAGAGTATGGAAGAAAAATACATGTTGTGCCGACCCCACCTAGTGGGATAAAGGCAGGAGAAAAAAGAATACGCAGAGAGACGAAACTTCTCTCCGCAGAGCCAAAGGATCTAGCTGATTGGAAAGAACTTGGTCATCGACAATTCGAGAAACTCTTTTTAGGATTCGGTCAAATAGAAAATGTTGGTACTGTGGTGCCCCAGCCCAGAGACGAGAACAATACTCCATATGCGGCCGCATTTGTGCCTCATAAAACTGGACGTTCCCGATATGTCGACGCCAAGGTTTACGACCGTGGCTATGGCTACAAGGGAAGTGCCTTCGAAAAGAGGAGATACAATAAAAGGTTTTGTCTTGCGTCTTTTTGGGTAACCCCAATTGGATAAAATTTAGTCTACCCCAGTCTGAAACTTTGTTCAACAAAGTCTCGACTTCAGACACAAGTTTGTTCCGGTGCTCGTCGATGGGTTCCTGGGAAATGTTTGCCCAGCCAGGATATAAGGCATCATCCGCATAGCAAGTATTGCTACTGATGTGTAGCAAGTCATTGATATGCAGGAACAGAGTAGGAGATAGTACACAGCCTCGTGGGACACTAGCGTTCCCAGGATTGGTGTCGGAGCATGCACTGTCAACTACGACCCTGATGCTCCGATCCTTAAGAAAACTGGTTAACCAATCGCATAAATTCTTAGAATTATAAAATATTTATATTTCTTTAAAATTTTATATTTAAACGCCTTTTTGTCGAATTGAATTGAAGTTTCCATTCATCTGTTATTTTTTGTATGAATTTTACACGATAATTCGACATATTATCAACCGCTTATAAAGGATCCTCTCTTTAATTAAAGTACTCTTTTATAATGAGGTTCTATAGAAATTTATTTGTTATTGAATTTTGAAGAAGGACTAAGGAACTACTTAAAACCAAATAAAAAATGTATGTTGACTGAGGTATACTTACATTACACATTTATTTTTTATTAGTTTTCTTTTCTTTTAATTACCTATAGAATAATGTATTTCAGTAGCTATGGTACCTTTCCGAAAAAACTGGCCATTTGTAAAAGAGGGGCAAATGTAAAAGCCATTGCAACTTTACCAAATTGTCACTTTCTTCATCGGCCCATGAATGGCGCAGAGCGCAGGCCCCGTCATCCTTTATTCAAATGTTTCGATTTTAACTTTAAAACTTTACTAAAAATGGTTCATCTTAAATAGACGAACATAAAGTCCTTTGCATTCTGACGTGATCACGACTTTAATAAGACTAAGCGACCTACGATGGAGAAAACGGATTCATTAATTTTTTTTTTATTTCAATCTAATTTATGTAATATTTACTACGCGATTAAACTGTCGGTAAAAAAAAACTCTACCTCTGTGTAAAAAAAACACATAGCACGATATTAAATAAAAAGTACTTATAGAGTTAATTTAAAATCATTGGAAGAAAGAAAAAGCAATTGTCGTATATTATCTGTGCCGGAAGGCGATCGAGCGCCTTCGGAGACCCATTTAGAGCCATTTAGTGACATCTCATTACGTAATCGTCCCGCTGACACTGAGCGCAACAAGTAAAAACGAAAATAGTAGAAATAGACAACAGTACTCACCTATTTACTTCACGGCAGCTACATTTTCGAGGGCCTAAAGAAAAGACTGTCCAATTCACAAAAAAAAACTTCCGTTACTGACCGGATGGGAGGACGAGTTCACATAATAAAAACCGAAAAAAAAAACAAAAGCCCCGCGCCCGATTTTCTTCGCGCGTTCTCCTTCGACGCGTTCGAAGTTCAAACGGGGCGTAGGAGCGTGTGGGAAATCGTGAATTTCGGCAGGGGAGATTCGCGAAAATCCGCTTGTTGTTGAGACAGGGCCAGCCCGCTGGGGAGCTGGCTCGCCTTTGTGCCGATCGGGGGCAACGCGCAGGCGCGGAATCGATCGCCGGACTCCGCGCGGACTGTTCGAGAGTCGGCCGACGCGACCTCTGACGGTGTAGGTAGCGCGCCCGACTTGGGCGATTTTGTTTTTTTCGAGGGAAAACACGCCCAGCCCTAGTATGGACGCAACAGGCGAAACACTTATTACCAGGCTACGAATGCAACAAGCGCTCGGACGTTGCCAAATCTTACTTAGGTCAAAACCACCAACTACGAAAAGCGATATGGACTCTTTAATTTCTGAGTTTCTTTCGCCTGTTCTTCTCAGGACCGAGGTATCTTTTTCCGAACAGGTAGTAGAATCAAATGACGTCAAAGAGTGATTGTAAATCAATCCGATTTTGAGTAAAGAATTTTTGACTTTGACTTTGACTTTAATTAACTTTCATTATTTACAATAAACAAGTTCTTTACTTTTCTCCGACAAGGAGATAAAGTGACGAAATCATCATGTCGTTATCCTGATGGTAAACATCACGTCTGCCCATAACAATGCAGCGTCATAAAGAAACTACATGGCATTACGCCGTAAACATCACCCAGAGATTTAAGATATTCCTTCCCCTCTCTTTCCCGAGGTAGGGCCCCTTCAAAACAAGAATGCAGTTCGGATAACGTATCAAAAAAATCTTTATTAATTTTGTCAATATCATGATTAGTCATTATCTTTGACTACGTAAGGCGTCAGTCAGTCGTTTTGAAAAAGAGGTCACAGGTACAATTTTACCAAAAATATTGGTAAATACAGCCTTATATTTATCGAGCCGTAAGATTGTATTTAGAGCATCTCAAATATTTATCTCTTATGAAACTGCGAGTGACGTAACGAATACTAAAACTGCTATAAACGTTTAAAATGGTTGACGTCGTAGCTTGTGTTTTTAATTTATTGCGGACTAAACGCTTCCTTTGCAAATTTTTTGACAGAGTCAACTAACGAGACGTGCTAATCGAGTGCCTAATCCAGGTACCTCAGCGGCCCTTAGTATTATATACTGACTGATCGCTAATTAACTATATATATATCAACGCTAGAAAGCAAAAACGTAGTAACCAGCAAAACCAAAATTATCCACCAGACATACACCAATCGATGCGGTTTAATTAAATGATTTCAATGATGTACTTAAAAAAATCCTCCAAGTGTCAT
The DNA here is from genome assembly GCA_018247575.1 of Eurytides lysithous rurik. Classification (NCBI taxonomy): domain Eukaryota; kingdom Metazoa; phylum Arthropoda; class Insecta; order Lepidoptera; family Papilionidae; genus Eurytides; species Eurytides lysithous. The sequence goes on along the minus strand of DWHO01001875.1, from coordinate 8,468 downwards.
TTATAGCGTTTTTGCTTTCCACACTTCTCGACAATCATGACAAGACTAGCATTGCTCGTAGTATTTTAGACTAACTAAACATTACAAAAATTCTCAGACATATATTCACCTTGTTATATTGCTGGGTGATAAGTGACTTTTAACCAATAATCTATTTCGAAACATGGGTAATATTCAGAGAAAATACTGAAAAACAACAATACTTTCTTCATTATTAATTCCTCGGGCGAGCTGCGAAACCACTATACTATTTGGCTATTCATAAAAAAAAAACTGTTATAAATTTACATAGGCACATCGCATCGAACCTACTACCTTCATTCTATTTATGTTACCGCAGGTAAAAACTTCGTTGCGTTACGTTACCTTACAATACTTGTATGTCTATCGTCGGAGATAGTGTTATCTATTGAGTGAACTATTTTCCCACGTAACAAAGCACTCACTTACCTACGCCACTATCTCACACACAACATTCACGAAGCTATTGAACGTTGGAATTACTTTAAAATAGTACATGATAGAAAACGCCTTGTTAAGATATTTATTCACCTAATCAAAATTAATAATTTTATCCAGGGCCAGATTTAGAGATCTGTAGGCCTTAGGGCAGCAAAGGAGTGGAGGCCCCGTGGCCCTTAGTTATTTTCCAAATCAAATCCACAATTTTTTTCAGTCGAATTTTTCAAGCAAAACCTTATGTTAGACCAAGTAAATTCCTTTAACAAACAAAAATAAATAAATTTAGAATAATTTTTTTTTAATATCTATTGTGGAGCCCCCGGGGCTCTTGGCCCAGCTCCTTGATACACCTTGAGACACCAATCACCGTGGTTTAATTTACTGACAACGATGTAATAAAAAAAAACTCCATGTATCATTTACGACGTATTTGCTTCCCAGTGTCGACATTGTTTAATTGCCTTCTCCCTCCCCCTCAAAGCTGGAGTCCTCTTTAAAAAATCCCCCCCCCCTTAAAGGCTGGCAATGCATTTTCTATAATGTTGGAAATGTCCATGGGCGGCTGTGATCGCTTACCATCAGGTGAGCCGCATAATCGTTTGTTAGCATGCTCCATAAAAAAATTCAACAATTTCACATAAATTTGGTTCTGGATAATTTATGGGATTTTTATTCACTAAGTGGTAGGACTTATTACCAGACTCCGCCTGGGGCTCATTTGTTGTATAATAAATACTGAGTTCCATTCTGAAGGGTATAATTAATGATATAATATTGCCAGCGTAATTCCTATAATAGATATAACATGTAAAATCCCCGAAAGACGAGAGTTTTAGGCAGACATATTGCTTACCATCGAACGTACGACTAGTCGCCGGAAATAGTGTTAAGAGGCAATAAAAATAAAATTTCTCGGAAACATGAAGTGCGCCTAAACGGCGGGCCGCGCGGCGGTCTGGACTCTTATAATCTCCGCAGAGCAGGCCCTAGATCGCCTCAACACCATCTATGTCGGTACCATAAACCTTTGTTACGAGTAACTATCAAAAAAAGACATTTCTTTCCGCTTTTAACACAGCGACATTGCTTTGAATCGGTATGATTTTTGCAATCATACTATTTGGATCAAAGAAATAGGTTGATTTTCATACCGAAAATCGAATCAAATCAAAAATATATTTATCCAGACACTTTTTGTCTTTACGAGCACTTTTGAAACGGCATTCTTACCGAAGTCGAAATGCAGTCCTGCTGAGAAGAGCCGCCCAGAAACTCAACAGTCGCCCCTTTTAATAATGTGACAATCAGTGACTTAAGACTGTATTTTTAAAGGATGGGAGAAAGACGAGACGAGAAAGTGATTTTACAGTGATAGTCACATAGCTTTCATAGCTGTTGAATGGACCGGTTCAAACTAGATAAGTACCACAACGTATTTGTACGGCCAAGCGTGTGGCTTATTTCATGCGCATCGCATTAAATGTGTAACGTGCAATGTCCTTAATAAATTGACGTCATTAACCACGTCGTCATTTTAGAGGTACAGGATCATTTTAGGCGATAAGGCCCTTCAGACCATTTATTGTATATATCGGTTACTTCAACTTATACTAAACTGGAAAAATTTTATAGTATGACAAGCAAAAAACGTCAATGCATCCTGAAGTTCGTAAAACGTAAATGCACCCTGAAGTTCTTCCAAGTTATTGCGCAATATAAGTTCGGAGGTATCGGAGACCACATGCGCGCGTAAATAAAGATGGAGCAATACTCCAGATTTTCTTTCTCGTTTTTCACCTATTGCTCTACAGTCGCGAATAACGTTGTCGTTACTCATCCAGGATTTATTTTTAAGATATAAAGTGAGGAGACGAGCAATTTATGTTCTCATGGTGAGGTGAACGCCTACCTTCAATATAGTGCAATACAAAACCGGCCCTCCTAGAGTTTTCATCATCACCATTATGAACAAAAAGATGCCCAATGCTGGACTAAGGCTTTCCCCAGGGATTACCATGACTGTCGGCTTTGTGCTATTCGCATCCAACGGCTTCCTGCGATCGGTCCACCTTGTGGGAGGCCTGCCGACACTTCGCTTTCCAGTACAATTCAAATTCAATATATTAATGTCCCATCTTTATAACCAGTAATTACCGTAGTTCTATATCTAAGCTTAAACATTTCTGCCTGACGGTCGAATGGCTGGCAATACAGTATCACCACCCCAGACGACCTCAGCAAAAGAACCCTGCCACTTATAAATTATTGTGAGCGTATTTCATTTAATGCATTATATTCTCACGTCTTTGAGAAATTCTTACGCACAGTACTGATTGTTCAGGCACACAAGATTTCTTTAATATCATGAAATTTTCCCAGTAGTTTTGCACTCGACTGTACAATACATGCGCAGAACATACCAACTACTCACATACAACACCTTACGTAACATTTAGCTTAGTTAGTACAGCCGGTAGCAATAGTGTAATGGGCTCCTTTGCTATGAAATTGTGGGATAGTAGCAGTGTTTGTGATGAAAACAAAATTGTATTATTTAAAACAGTTTTTTTTTAATTGCACTTAATTTTACATACACACACATATATATAGTGTCAACTTCAACCTCTCCAAACAAATCAGTCCACATCTACCCATCTAGTAAAGTGAATCATAAAGATTTATCCAGTCCTATTGCAGGGCATTTAGACAAATCCTGTATTATTAATTATTTTGCGAACTCTATATTTATATAAGATCAAATATTTTTATTAGCACCTAACGGTACATAGATATAACACCTGATGGCAGGAGGTTAAACCTTTAATACCTCACCACCCATACGCAGTCAGTTGCGAAGTTTTGTTCCTTTCCACTCTTATGTAATGTTTACGAACGATATCCCGCACCGGACGCATATCTAGGCAATTCTTATCTGACCTAACGCTAACCCGCCGTTATCGCAAATCGCACCGACTAATCCGCATACATGCAAATTGCGCAAGTTATCGTTTTCCAAAACTAATCAAAGAGTTTACTCTTCAAATGATATTTAAATTGTTAATGTTCGTTTATATATTAAATTTGGCATTGAGAATTCTTTTCTAGGACTGACAATTTACCAGAGCAGTTTCAAAACACTGGATTATATTTACCTTGTTGATGTATTTTATGATCCAGCCCTAATAATCTCTAATTACTGAACTGAGTTGCATATTTATAGATGGAGAAACCTTTATTTTCATTAAGTTGTGTAAATGCTCAAGTACAATTTATAGTAATTTTAAGTCAATGTGAGTTTTTAAAAACATTCATTTGCACTGGCTGTAAGTTTGGATTAAGAATTTTAACTTGCATATTGATTTTTTTAACCAGTTGAGCAGAAGTTGATGAGAAAGAATTCAACCAACTAACCAACTTTAATAACAAAAACTAAGTTAAAAATGTCACATAATTACTAATTTACAAATAACAAATTTATAAATAAATTTGTTATTGATCAAACAAACCAGTATTTTAATTTTTTTTTTTGATAATGATAGATTAGAAAACATTACTGATGTAGATGAGTCAGAGAGTAAAATATTGACAGCATTAAAACGGTTTATTAGTATTGGAAGCTTTAATCTTTACAGTTTAATTTCATGTTTTGTTCCTATTGTTTCATCTTATAATCAAAAAACTCTTATAAGAATCGAATAAAGATAAATTAAAAGAACCAGAACTAATAAAAGAAACCTGATCAATTTGGGAATTACGTCACTATATACAAAACCTGTAAAAATGAGTACATAAACAACTTTTTTTATGAATTAGGCTCTTAAACGAGCAAGCGGCTCACCAGGTGAAATATTGTTCATAAGAAAAAGAAAAAAACCAAAAAAATACCTGATGATAGGATGTCTCCTTTAATCACTTGAGGTGGCACACTCATCCTTACAGAAATGCTCCTTAGTCTGAAATTGCAATTAATCACAAGGTCAAATTTTACTTTTTTTTTATTTTATACAATGCTTAAACTTCTTATTATAAAAACACACAATTTTACCTACCCCTTTAGGTTAAAACAAAAATCTATGATAATATTTTTAAACAAACTTAAAAAATATTGTTATAGATTGTTTTGATTTTATTTTTCAGTAATAAGTAATTTTACATTTAAAACAAAAATTGGGCAAAAATTGAGTTGGGATAATATTTATTGGAGGGATTGATATTTAATTGCGTTATTATAACAGTATTTATAGATTTTAATTAATTAAAAAATTAAATAAAATTTTAAATTATTGAGGCACTACAAACTTTGGGGCATTTAGAATTGCCTAACTACCAACATAAACTAGAAAGATTTTTTGCATAAGGCAGATCAAATATAATACAATAATACCCAGAAGTCCAAGTTTATTATCACTGGATAGATTATGATGTATGTGTGATATTAAAAAAAAGATTAAAATATCAAAAAATATGTCATTTGAAATTTATCAGACATAGATTACATAAGTCTATTTATGATTGCTGTATTAATTAAACTTAATTAGCTTTATGTTATTTGCATCCAACAGAAGATCCAACGGACATAGGACTTTTTTACAGACTCCACTTCAGAAACAACTATACCAATCTATTTGCCAACAAGAAGTTATATACAGACACTAATGTATTGTTGTTATTATTGAGTAGAGAAAGATGTAAAAAAGATATTTCTGAAGGATAAGCATGGTGCTAAAAAAGGGCTTGGCAGTTTCACACTGTTATGGGCAAGTGTTGATTCCATCAACCAATAACTTGCTTGTCTCATTAAATACTTTTGTAAAACTTAATGTGAAAAATTATCATTGTTCATTTGTCAAATTTATTACAAATACGTAAACATGTATGCACCAAGACAAATCATTTAATCTGTATTCTAAACATCATCCAACAATTCATTGTCAATGAACCACTGTGATTTAAATATTTTGTTAACACAATTGAATAATTAATAATAAAAATATTCTTTAAACTATGTAATAAATTCTCGGTAGAAAGTATCAAACGGTTTAAACAACATCTGCCTGAATAGTGTAATATTAAAACTACTTGTATGAAACTGTTAACTTTCTGACTAATGTATCAAATAAAATCTTATATAATATTCATTATGTTAAAAAGTAAATAACTTTTTACAACTTTTTTCATTTATAATAATAATACGAACTTACCACAACCTCTCGTAAATCACACAATAAGTTCGGCTTTACACTTAACACATCCTAATATACTTCATCACTACTTTAACTTAGACCAATAAATCACAAAGCATTTTCTCAACAGTACCAGGAATATTTCAAACAATGGAAGTTATATTTTATGCGAAAAACACTTTCACATCAGGACAATTCATCGAGTACGTAGCCACCTACACAAAACAATAATACAGTTATTCACAATACATGACAAGAAAACTTTATTTAACTGTGTAAAGAACTAGAAATATTACCGCTTATCGAATAACTTTTATTTTAAGTCGCTTTAGTAAGTTTCAAAACTAACTTTATAACACCAAAACTTTGAAACTTTTCAGAAATGTCGACGACTTCAATCCCATATTGAACTGACTGACAACAGAACGCTAAAGTCGGATTCGGGACACAAGTCCATCTAAGAACACGGTGTCGCAATACTGTCAACTGTAATATAAAAAATATACACAGTAACTTTAATCTTTACAAAGGATCGTACAGTGTCTGTAGTTGGAAAACAAACTTAAATTGTAATACCAGTTGAAAAAAATGCATATGATAGTAATATATCTAACGTATTAAAAAAATGAACTGTAATGAGGTATGATAAATCAAATAATTTTTAAAAAATTTCCTTAAAAGTAAAAAAAAAAAAAATAAAAATATAAAAGCAACACGTAGAAAAATGTATTTGTCCGATTCTTTGAAAATATGCAATTTCGGTGTCCGGGCAATTATTCAATGCATTATATGTCTGTTATAATGTATGTCCTACTTAGCATCACAAATGCTTCTAGGGGAATATCATTTAAACGGAGATTACACCTATTTTAAATTTACATTACATAGATACTAGTTGTAATATATAAGCATAAACTTCTCATATATGTCAAAAAAACTATTAGAAACTACTTCATGTGTCTAACAATTTTTATGCCTACTGCTCTCATGGAAGAAATGTCGATGAGAGAAATATCAAAAAACAAAGTAATGAATGCACAGTATGACGCAAAATCTTCGGTTAGGCTTCGGCACCGCGGTTCGTGGATTTGAAACTGGAACAAATGTTTATGAGCTACAGATAATTGATCCGGATCTGGGGGTTTGTCCCAGCGACACTAATAGGTTATCCATTTTTTAAAGCAAGTTCCCCAATTTGGAACCTATACTAAATATCGTTTGAACCTCCATCAGGGGGGCCCGTGCACTCTTGGCCCCCATTTCGTTAGTCTATATGAAAAATAATATAAAGCAAATGAAAAGAACTGGGTAAGTTTTCCTTTTATAACTCATACACAAAGATTACATTCGATCCATTAAGCTACCATTAACATCAAGTTATCCGAATGTATACGCCTTAAATATTCAAACACGTCCCAAAACGTCGTCGGGTAATATTCTCCTCTACTTGCCCTCGTCGAAGAAGGGAAATTCCAGCCAAATAATGGTACACGTATATTATCCTCGGAAATTCCAGCTAAATAACAGTATAAATATATATATCTTTTATACAATACACCAACAATTCAGTACGTGCTCATGTCGGGTCAGTTCTCACTACGTTTAGTAACCGACGAGAATTAATCAATAACTAAAAATTTAAGGCGACGGCCGTCGGAATTTTTTGTCAATTCAAGAATGTCTTTATTCGTGACCCTGCAGATATATGGTCTGTCCCTGTGTGTGTTGAAGGATATTTGATCAAGAATTATTATCCTTGTGTATGAAATATATTGACAAATTTTAAAAAAAGGGAAATTTAATTATAATTTTCGCTAGTAAAAATTATTTATGTCCTATCTGTTACAAAATAAAATATATTCAAAAACATTATACACTAACATACACTAAGCCATTAACAGTGAGTTACAATAGTTATAATTTAATTAGCTACAAACTTAACTGCATCTATTTTACACAGGCCCTACGTACCTACTCCGTTCGCCTTTGGATGGATAATGAATTGATGATGTATTTTTATTTATTATTATTATTAATCCCTCAATGCAGAGAGAGAGACAGCAAAGTTTTATGGTGTAATATCTATCTACTTATGCTGGCAACATTGTCCTCCTGATCTGCAAACAGTTTTACATTACTGCATATATTTATAGAACATATGTTTTTACTGGTGTATTACAAACCTTTACCATCTGTCATCTATTTTATAGATAGGTATAATCAATTCAATTAATTATTAATGTTACTAAAAAAATACGTGTAAAATAAAATTCAACAAAAGTTTTCTAATTAATTTTTATTATTATAATTTTTATGATATAATTGACTGGAATTTTTTTACGAACATTTGTTTTTAAGAGCAAAATTATAAAAATTACACCTTTGGTTGTTAGGTAACAAACTACGTAAATTACACTTTTATATTATCGTACTTATTTTCTAAACATATAAATTATTTGTAAAAACAATATTTCATATAATTTACAATTTTTCTCTATTAGGTAATTTATCTTATTTTTTTAAAAGTAAAAATATTTTTAAATATTCCAAGTATTAAAATAGCACCGAACGAAGAATAATGTCAAATTGTGCCAAGTCCAAAAGAATTTTATAAATAAAATCGATAAATCAGTGTAAACAGTCAGTCACGGCAACATTTTCTTACAATAAGAAGATATATAACAATGGATATTTGTTGATTTTCTATAAAATTTTTGGCAGCATTACAAATATATATATATATATATATATATTTTTAATGCTGCCAAAAATTGTATAACTGAATTCACTTCTTATAAAAATTAATCATATAAGCATAATTTT
>DWHO01001874.1:0-14355 GCA_018247575.1 Eurytides lysithous rurik | reverse complement strand
TTGCGAATGTCCATGGGCGGCGGTGATCGCTTGCGTTAGCCGCTTGCTCGTTTGCCTCCTAATCCATAAAAAAAAAATAAGTTTTTGTATCACGGTGTCCTTTTGCAGTACGTAGTGAAATGTTCCTGTTAGTGAATTGTTAGAGCAAACGCATCTCATGTTAAGGCGAAAAGGTTCTTTTTCGGAATCCGTCTGGGGGTATGTTGGTACCAATGCATTGTCAGTTACAATACCGCCACACTGAAATGTGCACTGTATTGTATTTCGGGTTCAAGGGCAATGTTGATGGGGTAGTTGCTGGAAAAAAGATAAACCATCACACAGTTTTGGGTGACCAGCGCAGCCCAGTGCTGCATAGATTGAGCTTGTGCAGTTTAAAAAAGCCGTGTGGTGCAGTGTTTGGTATTGTTAATGTAGTAATCATGGGGGAACCTGCAGGAAGCCGAAGGATGCGACGAGCACAAAACCGCCAGTCGTGGAAATACTTGGGGAAGGCCTATGACCAGCAGTGGACGTCATTTGGCTGATGATGATGATGGTAAAACATACGCATAACTCTTATAACGCATTTTCACACTATACGGGAATACTCTTACAACGCGTTTTGATATAACGCGGAACCTTCTACGTTATAAGGGGGGTTATGTACGTGTCTTGTTTCTCTAATAATAAATTGAAGCAGGAAAGCTAATTAACTCTGATTTCCAAAGTGGTCCATGTGGATTCCCTGGGGAACTGTGGGAGACCTGGCGAGGATGCGATTAGAACTGACTTGCACATTTTTGAGGAGTTTCTGGAATATGATAGCAACGTAGCATTAAAGAGTTAACCGAAATCATTTAAACTTTGAAAGAAGTCTACGAACAACAAACAACACACAAAACAATCTCTCTGGGTTTCAATTTGAGATAAGTGACTAAACACTGCTATAAATAAACAACATGAAAACAAAATTTAGATTTGAAAGTAAACGCGTTCCCATTTCGGTAGAATTTGTATTTAAGACTGTGTTACACATATGTGTTACCCACTTACATTGCTAGTTTATCAATGTGTGAGACGAGATTTCTGACGGTTGTTTTGGTTCAAGTTAACTGTAATAAACACTGGCGACTTATTGTGTATAAGCGTTTTGTTACTCATTGCTATTCTTTGGTCTAGCGCATTTTCCTTAACCGTATGTCCCAACCGTATGCGATAAAGTGGCTCGTGAAGATCGTAGAAACTGTAAACTAAAAACGGTAATCAAAGTGCATACACTCAGTGGCGGTACTACCATACAAGCCCAAAAGCCCGGCTTGCCCTACTAAGGAGTAAAATTTATAACTTTTAATTAGCACATAATTTCCGAATAATTTATTTTTAAATTGCAGCGTTGCGGGGATTATGTGCTAATTAAGATTTATAAATTTTACTCCTTAATAGGGCAAGCCGGGCTTTTGGTCTCGTACGGTAGTACCGCCACTGCATACGCTATAGGCTGCCTGGCTCGTCAGTTTTGTGTTTATAAGTCAACGCGCCAATTCGCTTATGACAAGTTGTCGAAAAAACAATATTAATGAGAACAATTCGAACAACGACTTCTACGCTTTAATACGCGAAAAACGCGCTTCAATTCTAAAAAGTTAAAAAAGTTCAATTTGTTCTGTTTTGTTGTAATATTGTGACAAATGTAATTGAGTGTTTTATTTCTTCCTTCTTTTGTTGTAAAATCGTTTTACTAATGTTTAGGTCATTCTTAATAATATATGGACAATCGTCTGAATCATTTACGTGATTATTATTATTATAAATCAAAGAATTCCGTGGCACTATTCACCTATCATTTAATGAACCTTCTACTCTTAGCTTCCATTTAATGAAATCATGCAAAAGACCGACTTGAGTTTTCACACCGGAACTTTAAATAGTAAGTGACATCTCATCCATGAAGATGAGATGTCACTCATTACTTTTTACTAATTTTTTTTTGTGTCTCTCTTTGTCAGAATCGTCACTCATCGTTTGTATACTTGCCACGTGAACTGCGTCAATGATGTAATCTACCACTAAATATGCCTTTAGTCTTTGAAGTATCTAATCTAATCTGATATCACCAGTGGCGGTACTACCATACAAGCCCAAAAGCCCGGCTTGCCCTACTAAGGAGTAAAATTTATAAATTTTAACTAGCACATAATTCCCGAATAATTTATTTTTAAATTTGCGCGTTGCGGGAACTATGCGAAATTTTTAGTGTGTGTGTTTAGTTTTGTGTGTTTTTGTGTTTTAGTTAGTGTGTGTAAATTTTACTCCTCAGTAGGGCAAGCCGGGATTTTGGGCTTCTATGGTAGTACCGCCATTGTATATCACTTCGTTTATTTACCGCGATCCGCCTGTGTCAGAAATAGACCGGGGACTGTTCGGCCCAAATCGGATCTCGGTCACCCACCCTGCCTAGATATAGAAATGTGCTGTCACGAGCCAAATGGCCGTAACAGGTGAGCGGACGTTTGCTGGTGCTAATTATTCAGCCACGCTTACGTCTAAGCGGACGAGGCGGGTTACTGACACGCTAAGAGTGTTTCGCTAGAACAGTGGTCGGCAACCTCGTCGTCCAAAAGAGCTAAATATAGTTAAAATACAATTGAAATTTATTCAAACATCATACATCATTACGGCAATAGCATCAACATCATCATTACGGTAATAGTTAAGAAAGTAAACTTTTGAACTGTGCCAAATAAGTCTTAGTTTTACTTACAGTCAGTGGCGGTACTACCGTACAAGCCCAGAAGCGCGGCTTGCCCTACTAAGCAGTAAAGTTTATAAATCTTAATTAGCACATAATTCCCGCAACGCTGAAATTTAGAAATAAATGATTCGGGAATTATGTGCCAATTAAGATATATAAATTTTCCTCCTTAGTAGGGCAAGCTGGGCTTTTGGGCTTGTATGGTAGTACCGCCACAGCTTACAGTAAATTAAATAAAAAAGTTGGTATCATACTTATTTAAAGATAATAATATTTATCAATAAGCAAGTAAAATTATTTAAAAAAATGACTATAAATACTTCGCTAATGTGAAAATTTCCCTTGCATTTCCTTGGAAAGTGAGGGTAAGTCAGGTTTGTATAACTTAGTTTTTAATTTGAGGTTGCTGACCATTCCTGTAGTGATGTGCATGACACCTAGTGTTTTATCTTGGTGTAATGATAAATTTATTTGTTCATTGTGGTATTGTGTATATTGTCGAAAACATTAATATTTTCTAGCGTTAAAAAGCTCTACGGATTTAAGCGTCTTTATTGCGTGTGCGTAACAATAACAATATATTTGAAGTAATACTAATTACTTGAAGTCAATGTTTCAACTTTCCTTTTATCAATTCTTTAAATTTATTTTTCTTGTTTCCTTTATAATGTTCGGGTCAAATTAATCAGCTTAATACATCGCGTGTTTAGTTTTTTGTAAATGCAATACGAATTTGACCGATTCACGTACCTTTTAGCTACCAACTACAATGCTGATACTAGTACAGTTCATGTGATCTAATTAAATTAGATATTTGGGTTAAGAAGTACGTAAGGAATCTAATTAACCATCAGTATGTATCTAGATTTTTTGTGTCAGTGACTTCACAGTTTGGTTAGAAATGTTTTTACATTCATTACTCTTGTGTTGTTACATCATCGTTGTTAATGTTAAATTAATATTTGCATTTATAAACCCTGTTCCGTTCCTATCAACTAACAATGTATCATATTTTGATTTACTAACATCTCATAGATAAGCGTGATGCTGGAGAGTAATTTTGTAACACGATCAAAAAAAAACATAAAGAAATAAAAGATAACTGTATTATGTCGGTGTATACCTTGGGGTACAAAATGACGATCGTGCTTGTCGATTTACGGCTGAGATTCATAAACTGTTTTTTTTCTAGTAGACCACTTTCAAAATTTTACTGCTTTCGGTGAACCCGCTGCTGCTACATTTCTATCATATACCAAAAACTCGTCAAAACATGTGTGATTAGATGTGGACCACTTTGGGAATCACTAGTTAACAGGAATCTTTGGTCGCTTAGATACGTTTCTTTCAGCAGTAAAATTTCCTGTCGCTACCTTATTTTCGAATCGTGGTCAATGTCGCCTTAGAGTAATTACCATTCGATCATCGTGTGTTATTTCACAATTTGACCCCTAATTAATTACCTACCTCGCCCTCACCTTGGTACGGATGACCCCTGCGACGAGCGATTGTATTGTTTTGAAAATAATCGAGGATTTTTTTCAAAATATTTGTTAAGATGGAAATAAAAAAAATCGAAACTACAATTGTTGATACATAGCAGGAAGTATAGATTTTTTCAAAGTTATTAGTCATTTTGAAGCATCGAAAAGCTACGTGAGTTTTCAATGATTCATTTAATTGGCAACTAGTATTACAAAGTTGCATTACTCGCTTTTGAGACTATAAACATCTTCCCAAGGTCTATCATGTCATGTTAAGTTTTCGTTTAAGTGCATACTTTTTATTGACACCGGTGTGTAAGTTCTGTGTTGTTTGTGATGGAAAATATGTCTCTTATAAATCGTAATTTCATCGTTACATGTATCAGTGAACAGTAAACTCTGCCATAACCTAGCAAAGGGTTTTGTGTTTGTATATATAAAATTGTGCTCATCTGGTTGTCTAAAAGAAGTTCGTTAGTAATGCTTGCGTTAAATGGTCTACACAGTGGTGTGTAATACATTTATAATTTGGCCTTTTGTTTTGTGTTGAAACGATGGGCTGAATGCCATGCAAAAAATTTGAAAGTTACGTCACTTAGGTGACCGCTTGCTTATTTGCTTACTTGCCCCTTTCACTAAAAATAGAATCATTATGTTGTCCGTATAGAGTGTACATATAGTTTTAAAATACTAATAAAATGTCAACTGTTGAGTTTTTGGCCGGTTCTGTTTAGCAGAACTCCATTTGGAATCGGTGACAGCTTCCTCATAATCAAATGTAAAAATGACTGTCCGTTTAAAGGCCTATTTGAATAAAAATATTTTAGTTTGATTTGATTTAAATATATCTGTAATTGCTTTAGTCTAGTGATCAACTAGAGTGTCGATACGATGTACTAAATCTTTTCTCCGTTTACATTTCGCTAGTCATCCGTCGCAGTTGGCAACGCTGCCAGTCCGAAGAGCAAATCGAGTCCAATCCGGTTGACGTGTTCCTCGGGTCTTGGTAAAATTCCAAACGAACCCTATTGTCCGCGCGTTCCATATGAGTTCGGTTCGTCATTTGAATAATTAGCAGTACTGCGGTCACTTCTTTTCACGTAGTGCCATCATTTCACCTTTAAAATATTCCCTCGCCAAATTTCCTGAGACATAAAGACGTTTATGTGCGATTAAAATAAAAGTTAAACGTTGGACTTCCTGAGGCAAGAGCGCGACAGGTTTACCATTAAACGCTAAAACGTTTTTGTAATGTAATTCTTTCATTGTTTATTGCAATGTGTTACGCGGGTTACACGATAGAAGTGAATGAAGCCGTTTTAAGGATTATTTTTATCAACTGTTACTCAACACTGTTAGTGCGCGTGAGACGTTTACGTTACACAAATCAACGATTAATCGATCCAACTACGACAGCTTGTTAATTGTGTTGTTATGTTCCTTATACAAATGATTAGCATAATTGCTTACCAAAATCGACGCGGTGTCGGAGCGTGATCGGGCACACAAAGGCCCGGAATCTAATTTTGATCGTCGCACCGTTTAGGACGTGTTGCGTTAAATAATTAACAGCGATAGTTATGGCCGTTGCGTGAACAATTATCGACACGTAATGACTAAGCGTGAGTGTACTGTCTCCGCAAGTGACGACCGGTCGTTCTCGTCCGTTGATTTTTTTTGTATTCGAGCGACGAAACGGACAATTCGTGTTCGAAATTTTGTCACCAATAAGGATTCAATGCCACAGTATTTCGAGTTATAATTGCATGTCAAGAAGGGCCACACAGTAATTACGTTGAAAATCCGTTTTCAGCGTAATTACTTTGTGGGCCTTAAAACTGGATTGCGGTTGCACTGACTGGCTTGCGTTATTTCTTGACGGTATAATAATTGGCAGTGGTCTGATCTTACTATAGTAAGATTGTTAATGAATCGTATTCAGAGCTGAGGTACTTCAATGCACATAATACAATTAAATACGTATACAGTAATTTAATATATGTATCTTTGTGAACCATACATCTTCTTTATATATTATGCGTTTATGTGTTTATATATTGTCCTTAAAATTGAAAGCGAAAACGCTATGGAGCAAACTAGAACTTCTCATCTTCTGCCTTTTTTATATTTTATTAAATTATTTTAATTGTTTGTTTTTAAACAATCAAGAATAACCGAAGTTTAAGCTTATTTTGCTTTTATAAAACGATTTAATAAACAGCAATTGAGATGTTATAATAAAATTCGAATACAGCTTTATAACTACGATTCTTACATAAAACCAAACCTGATTTTGGTACGCGTCGATGTTTGAAAGAAAAAGAAAAAAGTTGTTGTCATAAATATTGATATGTTACTTGCTTTAACCTAATTTGAATTTTTAAAAATGAAATGCACGCAACATTTAGAATAAAAGATGTCGGAAAAAAGAAACAAAAACTTCCAAATGGTATTCAATGATAAAGTTATGAAAAGTACATGTCAGCATTTCTCTCTTTATTTATAACGCACGTCTTGTAATGTGTACTATGTCCCTAGTGTACTTTCTCTATGGGTGTGAGTTTGTTCCCTAGTGCTGTTGATGGTGTTGTGCTGTATGAAATTCCCTTTCTGAACTATGATTCCCGTAAAACTATGAACCATATTAGACTCCTATAGTGTCGTGACCTTTAGTCATACTTTAAATTTTTATTCTGTAATCAAGTAGATAAACGGACCATAGATGATTGTAATATTTTCCGGTATCAAATGAAAACTTTATCTTAGCCATACGGCTCTCCCACGATTTGGAGTTCCGAGTTACTAGCACAATACGTGTCGTCGCGTCCCTTATGCAATCGGCCCCCGACCGATCTGCTCACAGTTTCCATTTCACTTAATGGCCGCCGCCGTGACTTACAATGGACCGCACGCGTGTTGTTAAACGCTAAACGCGACGCCAGTGTCCAAGTGCGTGCGTAGTCACCGGGCGGAATGTTCCCCGCGCTCTGTGACATCATATGCCAGCGACCTAGCGAGGCCGCCCGCGCTCGAAGTGCTAAAAACGCCTCGAAACCGCCAGCCGTTGATCTCGGCCATGTTCTGGCCGTTTTTTTTGGTCGTTTGGTCGTTCCAGCGACGCGCGCCGCCCCTCCCCGCTCGCAAATAGCCTCGCTAGACAGTTTTTAACAGCATTGAGCCCGCGACTGACTTGACGGGCTGTGACTGCATCTCGCGATGCTTCCGTATTTCGACCAACGCTTGTCGTAAATTGTGTTAGATTTTTTTTTAATGCCCGAGCATCATTCGTATCTTACGTCGTCTTAGCGATCAATTAGCGACGATCGACTCTGATTTGATCCGTTTCGTTTTTTGGCTAGTTTTAAATTGTACCGGCTGCTATATATAGTCCTTTTTTTTGTTAGATTTAGTCCGGATAGAATTTTAAATAGATGTTATCGACTGACTGGCATTTTATGATTTCAAACATCTGTGTGACTTTCTACTTTCTTTTGTTGTAAACTTTTCTTTTGTTAATAGTTTTCTCGGTACTAAATATATTTGCCTGCTGGATACTCAGAGTTTTATTATGGAATAAAATATACTCAACGTTCCAACTTTTACTCAATCCTTCAATTTGTTAAGGAAAATTGAAGTATCAAACTCCGGTAAATCACTGAGGTATAAATTACAAGGAAATAGACATACATTTCAACCTCAAAAAAGATGATGTTTGGGTGACTTTTAGCAGCACGATTGATAAAATTTTTATCGTAATAGTTAAAAATTTCTGGGTATGGAGTTTGATCGTCGTAACTCTGGGATATTAGCGCGGCGTAAATTTTAATACTTGCAATTTAATTATTTGAAAATGTTTTTGTTGTTATTTGTTTTGCGCGTTTCTATTATGGACACGTGCGAAGGTACAGGGACTAGAGGAACAAGTTATGAACCTAATTCAAAGACGCAATGCACCAGGCGTTAGATGTACTGCTTATCGTATGGCAACCAGTTTGTAGGATTGGTCACTAATTTTCTGAAAAAAAAAAACGAAGTCCGAGCATATATAGAGCATATATAGATTACACCAAAAATAAATAAATTGAATATCTTACTCTAATCTGGGCTTTCTGATGTTAAAACCTCTATGATTTCAGTCTCACCTGTGACGATATGAATTCCGAAAAATTTATTTGTACCGGCTGCGAACTAGTCAAGAGTATGCTTCACTTCCAGATGTTATCTAGTCATGTGAAGGTTTTTTTTCGTTTCGATTTCTCGGAATTTAGAAGGATCCAAATAGGTTTCATTCACCGTGCGAATTCTTTTTCCCTCTTTAGATGGTTCTAGACGTTTCAATGTTATCCTTTATTTATCAAGTCGATCTGCGATAGGGTCGGTTTGTTATTATGGAATAGAATAAATTTATAGTCCTGTAGGAGTGAATCTTCGGTATCAGCCTACACTTTATAATAACAACCGCTGTTGCCCGCCTTCCGGTTCACACTTCGCTCATAATCGCTTCTCGATCATCGTGTGAACAACCGCGTTATAGGAAGTGGCGTATGAAACAAATTCTCTTTGCCGAATTGGAATTTGCCCGCGGCTTCCCTCGCCTGGTTTTTGATATCTGCCTATTTTTTTATTCTTATTTTCCTTAGATCAGGAATAACTTATGTCACTTATCAGACACCAAATATATAAAACCACTGGAAATCATACCTCTTCTTTGTTCGTATGTATAAGAGGGCCAAAGTAAAAATAAACTCAACTGTATTAGAAATAAGACAATGCTTCAGTACACCTATAACTTAATGTGGTAGATGTGAATAAAATTCTTTATTATTGAACTTATTACTCACTCGTGCTGCGTCACAAAGATAAAGATCTTATTTAGATTCTTGGATTGCAATTAAATACCTAAATTTTAACATAACAACAAACGGAATAGCTTGTCATCATATATCAATTACAAAGATCAAATAAACGTCGAATGACATAACACTGTCGTAAAAATCAATCCTGATATTGTTTTCATTGAATTTCATTTGTTGGACTGAACACGGTTTGGTTAAAATGATTAAATTTTTTAACCATCTCCTGACATTAAAAGTTTACGGCGACAACTGTTAAACCAGTTAGTTTAAGGCCACTTTACACTTCAACCATCATGAATATATTTTAATTTTTAACTTTGTTCACATAAATTCTTCGCGGTTGTTTTAGTAGTAGCACAAAAGATGAAGTTACTGATTAGCCACTCTGTATTTTCTTTTAGATTTTCTAAAGTCAATACATTGTTAGTAGTTCGTTTATTGTTATCGGCGTAGAAATTTGACATCTTAAATCTCCGGGAGACAAGTGCGGCAAACAGAACCGATGACTGTTGGGGTAAATGCGTTCTCGGGTGAACGAAGAACTGATGACCCAATCTAGTGGAGTGCTATATAAGAAGCCAATATCCAGAAGTAGATTAGGGAGAACTGATGATAATGATGAGTGTCATAACTATTACTGCAATTAAGACCTGTCTAGGGAAGAAGCGGTAAAAATATCTGCGATCAAATTCTATATATGCTTTTACTTCGTCAGTAGCCACGGAGCTTCAAATGCAGTGTAAAGGTTATTTTCAGACATCTATCTTTCAAGACTGTTGAAGAAATTGTTCGAAAGACGTTCGGCGCATTTTTGTTCCACCCGACTAACGGCTTGGCTAATTTGATCCGTATATAATTACGTTCGAACCGGTCCTTTGATTTATTCGATCCGCCCGACACGATTATGTTGGTGGGTGCCGACTGTTTGTTTTCCGCCCGTCTCACGTTTAACACTGTCCCGTGTTTGTTTCTTATATAATTTATACCAATGTCCGCTTTTCTAGAGATAAAACTGTTTTGTGGTTATCCCCTTTTTTGAACAAGGCTACTATTGTTTTTTTTTTTGGAGTTGGCGGGCAAATGAGCAAGTGGCTCACCTGATAAATAACCAGCAATAACCGCTGCCCATGGACATTTGCAATGTCGAGCGTTTGAGTCGCAAAAGAGTTGCCGGCTTTTATGGTGGGAATTTCTGGAAGGGGAAGGCAGGAAAGGGGAGGGGGAGGCTGGAAAAGAAAGAAGAAGGGAGGCTAGTGTGCCACCTGCCACCTCACTCACAAAACATAACGCGGAAGCACGAATACTTCCACTTAACGCCGATTTTCTGTGAGGTCGTAGTACTTATCCTGTTTGAGCCGGTCAGTTTAGACATGTGTTTCAATGAAATCATATTAGCTGCAATACTCTTATAAAAAACATACAACAGTACTAACACGAGGTATTACCATAATTTTGTCGCATCTAACTTGTTATTCTGACTGTATATAGATCTTGTATCTCAAATTGGCCTAAAACAGTGGTACTCAACCTGTTTACGTATGGGCCACAAACACATATACGTCTTGCTAATGCGGGCCGTAAAAAAAATAGGGTAAAAATTGGTAATGATTTAACTTTAAGAAATTCAATTAAACAATTGTGAATATGATTCATCGCGTATATTTTAACATTTTTTGTCATGTTCTGACGTTTCGCGTTAATAAAAATCCAATGGGCTAACCACAAAAGCCCGGCGGGCCGTAAATTCAGTATAGCTGGCCGAAAATAATTTCTTCCAACTTTTGTCATTCCTATAGAGATACATGGAATACATATATGGTATCTGCGTCGACACAGTGGTACTTGTTCTTTTTTAAATTATTCTCGTTTCCTTAAAACCTGTGTTTCTGAAGAAAGTAATAATAAGTATTATTAACTCATTAATTGGCCCAAGTCACCTTGCTTCGAAGGTTCGATTCTCTGAATGAAGTTCAACTTGTCTCCATATTGAATTCGTATTTCAGGTTTATTAATATCCTTCTATCTGATTTATGCAGTGGCACTGTTCGACCTTTGTTACTAGTGACCGATTTAACTGCAAGAAAATCTAACGTATAATTTGAATGTAATCCGCGACCGTGATCTGAAGAGGCGAACACATTAACACATAAACTGTCGCAGTCTGTAATTTATTAATAACAAAGAGGTCCGATTGATTCTTTTATTGGAATAGAATCTTTCGTATACGTAGCGGCTGTAACCTCGAAGGCGGTGGCCTTGAATGGCCAATGATGCGTCAAGACATAATTATTGTATTTTGAAGTAAAGTAAAATAACAGCCTATATGTATGTCCCATTTCTGGGCACATGCTTCCTCTATACAGAGGGTATAAGGGCACAGACCGCCACGCGGCCCCGCTGCGTATTGGCGGACTTCACATGTTTAAGAATTGTTTTTTTTTATTGTTTCTTAAATATGCAGGTTTCCTCACGATGTGTTCCTTCACCGTTGAGCACGCGGTGAATCAGCACTCAAAATTGATAATTATAAATTGACAAATTCATTGTTGGGATCAGGATTTGAATTTGGGTTGCTCGAGTATATTAAATTAAAAGCGGGCGCCCGTACAGTGAACTCTTTTTTTTTCTCTTAAAAACTCTGCCCCTATTTTAAGATTAGAATTATCTTGTGTTATAAGAGCGTTTTACATACACAAATTTCACACGGACAAACGCCCAGAACCGAAACAAATATTTGTAGTTCGTACAAATATTTGCCCCGGATGAGAATCGAACCCACGACCTGCGACGCCGAAGCCAATAGCTTAGCATCTGCGCCAAACGGTCATCAACAAAGGAACTATCACGTCTATTGTATTTTACATCAAGTTAATTTATCTGTAAAATCCTCAGGAACTAATAACGCTTAACTGGCAGTCCTTAAAATTGGGAAAAGGGTTATACATAAAAAATGCAATATTAAGTGAATGTCAGGACTCTTTGCTGATACCACCTGGGTCGGTACAGTGCATTCTAGTTATTCTATCAACAAACAGTTACGTGCAAGTTACTGGGCATAGAAATATGCATTTACAGAGTTATTTTGAACTAGATGTCTTCATCTAGTTCAAAATAACGTGTTATTAGGGGCAATGGTGTCATGTAAAAGTCAAACTCGAAAATCTTTATATATTAATTCTACTAACTATTCGGAAAAAAAATGCTTCGGTCCTGAGAAACTCAGCGGGACTTTAACTCTCTCTTTTTAATAAAAATATGTCTACAATTTTCATGTTATATGTCAATTTCATGTGTATATCATATAATTTAATAAATTCTTATGGAGCAAACCTTTATAGAAATGAGACTATCAAAATCATTCTGTGAAGATATCGTGTAACATTGCCACAAAATAAAATCCAGACATATCGAGAAAGTCGTCTTTTTGGCTAAAATATCCGTAAAAGCGGGACTACGAAATTCACATCAGCTAAACATTTTACTGGCTTTTGGATCTCTTGGTCTCTTAATTGCATTGGTGTATTCTAATCGGGTGTAAGTTACATATCGACGCTGGCAAAGACGTAGTAAACGACAAATGGAGCCCTTTTTTTATTAAAATTGTTGAAATCAGTAAATTAAACCAAGTCGATTGGTGAAAATTTTTGGCTTTCCAGCGTTGGTATATAGTCGTATAATTTCCCGGTTGTATGTGTAACATTGCAACATCAATAGACTAGACGCGGTGGAAGGCTCCTGTATCTATGATATCTTGTGTACTTTTCTTTTTCTTTTAAAGATAAAGTGACGAAAAAGTCGTGCTCCTACTAATAAGCGCCTCTTCATAACAACACAGTGTGAGATAGAACTGCACCCCACCCAGAGACTAGATGGTAACATTGTCCTTCAGTTGTCCTTCAAACTGGAACACAGTAGAGCTCACATTACTGCTCGACGGTAGAATAACGGCTAATCCTGTGTTACCTGCAGGCGGGCTCTGCAAAAGAGTCCTAACACTCGAAATATACCAGGACTTTAGAGGCCGGAGAGGCTAGCTCCGTTAAACGCGCCCATTCCGCGTCGGCAGCCGTCGTTCGAAAGTGAAACTCCATCCGGCACCGATGACCCGCCATTGTGAACGCGACACGGCGACCTTGGTGGGTCACCGTTTCCAGACCGCATGGTGGGTAAACAAACCATGGTGCGATACGCTCGTTTAACTGTTTAATACGTAACGCACAATGGGACGGATAGTGGTGGATAGTTGCGGATAGCGGCGTGCTTCCGCCGGACCGCCACGTGTTGTTTGCAACAACAAACTTTTAAACACAAATATTTATTTATTTTACGATTGTTGTAGGTCCGAACATACGTGTTTGTTTGTCGTTGTTCACGCTATGGAGTATCGTGTATGATTGAATGATGATGAGTGATGAATGATTGTGGCATCGGTATAGTATTAAGGACGGTTAAGAAGTAACTTAGCAGAGTTAAGAGGTAACTTTTATGCCTGCAAAATTGTAAAACAGGAATGCGATGCTTAAAACCAGTGATATAATAAGCAGTGCGGCGAATTGAGCTTTAGGTGTTGTGTAAGCTAAAATTATCGTTAAGAAGGATTAGGAATGCTTATTAGATTGTGAGAGAATATGAATATGATGTATGTAAGAAACTCTGCTGCAGTAGCAAACTCAAAATTTTGTAACATACTAGTAATTAGTGTATATTAAAACTTTGTTTAGTGCTTTTAAATATAGCCGCTCATTATCCGGGCGCTTACTTTTAATTAAATATACTCAAGCAACCTGAGTTCAAATCCCGGTGCCGGCATCGATGAATTTGTTAATTTTCAATTTTAAGTGCTGCATACCTGCATATTTAAGAAAGAATAAAAAAAATTCTTAAATATGTGAAGTCCGCCAATCCGCAGTGGGGGCGGTTTGTGCCCTTATTCCCTCTGTATAGAGGAGGCCTGTGCCCAACAGTGGGACATATATAGGCTGTCACTTTACTTTTTAGTGCTTTCATTATGTGTTTCTTGTACGCTAGTGCTGTACCCAGTTTATTTTGAACAAATGTCGTTAAGAGGTTAAATGTCGATTTTGTAAATGGATGAAAAGCGATGCGTTGGAAAAGTTTGTTTTTGAAGATGTCTCCTTTACATCATCACATCGATGATCCAAACCATCGCCGGTAAGTTTTTTTTATTATTTTATTTTTTATTTTAGGCTGACAAACGAGCAAGCGGTTCACCTGATGGTAAGCGATTACCGCCGCCCATGGACATTTGCGACATTACTGA
>DWHO01001873.1:0-14356 GCA_018247575.1 Eurytides lysithous rurik | reverse complement strand
GGTGAATGGCTTGCTCTCTTTCGTCGTATTGCATATAAAACAAACAATTTCTCTGTCGTGCGCGCAGAGATATGAGCTCTGATCGCTCGAATATAGAATTAAAAGAGAAAATTGTGACCGTTTGGCGCAAATGCTAAGGCTTCGGTGACGCAGGTCGTGGGTTCGATTCCCACCCGAGGCAAGTATTTGTACGAACTATAGATATTTGCTTCGGATCTGGGCGTTTGTCTGCGTAAAATTTAAGTATGTAAAACGCCCTTATAACACAAGAAATTTATATCTTACGATAGAGGCAGCAGCGTTTTTTTAAATTAGCAAACAAAACTAAATTAGAATCGAACGTCCGCACACTAAGCACCAAAGAGATTTAGAGAGAGAGAACAGTAAAGATAGTTTTATGACACTCCAGTCCCACATTATTTATAAGATAAGAGCCAAACTACAGTCTTGAGAGGGATTTCAATTGGAGCCAGACGTGAGGGAGTTAGATCGCGAGTGAGCAATGCATAGTTATCATTTCATCCCCCGCAATAACATTCCCAGACGGGGGAATAATTGTTAGATATGAATAATTCAAACGAATATCATATTATTTATTTTTCCGTATATAAATATGTTAATGTGAAACGATAACGTTAAGACGTACAATAAAATAAAGTATTCTCTAAGTTATGATAACTATTCGTATCATCGGAAATATTCGTTTTGTAAGTAAACGACAATATAATTTATTTCTGTTTTAAATTAATATTCAATTCGGGTATTGAAGTAGAGCAATATTTTTTAAAAAAACATCATTCTATACTAGGTCACGTCAAGTCAAGGTAGAATGATCACATAGACCGGGGTTAAATAAAACTACATAGGCGTCTTCCGTAAGGTTTTTAGTTCCCATTTGCCGGGCGGCGCACCCACTACTATAATGCCACCGGCCAACGAGCCCACAGCTCGCGGCCAGGTGGCCAAGTAAAAAAGAAGAGGGGGGGGGGAGAAGGGAGCGAAAAAGGGGACGCAGGGACCGAGGCGGCCACGTCGCAGGGCACAGCTCAAGCCGCATCCACCCCTATCCCTCCACCTCATCCGACCTTCCAGAGCCCCACCACAACCGCCCCTAAAAGACGCAGAGGGCGGAAACAAAGGCAGCAGCGGCCGGAGGAAGTCCCGGTCCCGACTGTGGTCCAACTCCCGCCGCTGCGGCGGAGTCTGCCCTCCGTCCCTCAAGGGGTGCGAACACACACCTCCACCGCCTCTCGGCCGGCCACTAGTGTTGGCCTCGGAATCAAAGAGGCCATTAATCAACTGATTCGCTTGGTGACGGGCATCCTGGGGGATGTCCTCATATCGATCGCATCGGGCACAGACAACCTTACTGCGCTTACAAGCGCCATTCTTTCCCTAACCGCGGTACGAAATGGCGCCACAAAATAGGGCCATTTATTGGAACCCCGGGGGAATAGCGCAGTGGCTACCGGAGCTTGGAACTCTGGTCCAGCAGCATAACATTCATGTCGTGCTGCTGGGTGAGACGAAGCTTCGACTGACACAGCCGCTGCGTTTACCGAACTTCATCGTGTACCGACGCGACGAAACCTCGCCGGATGGCTACGGCTATAGAGGCACAGCCGTCCTGGTGAGGCGTGACATGGTACACGATGAAGAGGAGCTGCGCACCTTCGTAAGTACGCGCTCCGGTGTATGCCTCCACGCAGTCGGGAGGGAGATCCCCATGTTTGTGGCATATCGCCCTCCCGGATTGCCCTTCAACTCCGGACACATCCGGAAAATATTCTACGATGACACACCTGCCATTATAGCGGGGGATTTGAATGCGAAACATACATCATGGGGGTCACGCGTCATATACCCCGCTGGCAGGGTGTTATTCGCAGATGCAGAGGAGGAGGGTTAGAGTTGCTCGGCCCTGACGAGCCGAGCCGGTCCTCCGAAGACAACCGTCCGGATGTCCTGGACATTGTGCTCTGCCACAAGATGCCACGCCCAGTCCAGGTAGAGGTGCTGTACGATGCGGATACACAGCACCTCCCTGTGCTCATCGTGCTGAGCCTGGCTGCGGACTCACTAGCACCCAGAGGCCCCAAACTTCGTACTGATTGTGAGGCTTATGCGAGAGGAGTTTCTACCTTCAAATTCGGCGCTCCGATCTCCACTCCAGATGACGTGGAAAATGCCGCGCGCATGCTCAACTATAAAATACAGGAAGAGTTGCGCGTGGCGACAACAGAGGTGGGAGACGGCCGAAAATTTACACTTCCGCGTCGGCTTCTTAATCAGCTCACGAAAATAGCGTGCTAAGGAAGCTGTGGGCCCGCACCCGCTGCCCGCGAGTGAAGGAACGATTAAATCGGCTCAAGGATGGGCTATCGGCCGCCATCAAGGCGCACAGGGGTGAGGCGTGGGAGAGGCGCATAGAGCAAGCCTCGGAGCACCAAACCTCGCTTCACCACCTGAACCGACCGCTCTCCCACACACTGCAGTTCATCTGCCCACTCGTGGGTAGTGACGGGCGTAGGCACGGTGCAGCCAAAGACAGAGCTGACATCTAGCAGAGCATCTTTCGTCGTCATCATCGTTTCCACCGGCCCCTGGCACCATTGCGTTCCACCAGAGGGTGGAAGCAAGCATACAGGGGTTCCTGTCTGGGGTGAACTCTTCATCACCCCGGCCGAAGTGCGTCGAGCAGTGAGTCATCTCCCGCTCCGCAAGGCACCAAGTCTCGACGGGATCACCACGCTGGCGACAAGACAGCTCCCAAAGACGGGGATAGTGTCGCTGTGCCGCTTATTTAACGGCATCCTGCGGACGGCACACTTCCCCTCTGTGTGGAAAACCGGCAAGATCATCGTGCTGCCGAAGTCAGGCAAAGATCGACGATTTCTGGCGAGCTACCGTCCCATAACGCTACTACCGCACGTAGCTCTTTGAGCGGCTGCTGCGGAGGATGGTTCCCGGTGTAGAAATACGCCAGGAGGAGTTCGGATTCCGCAGCGGCCACTCCACCACAGCTCAGCTGGCCCGTGTGCTGCACTATCTTGAGGCCCAGTATAACAGGGGCCGCATCTGTCTGGAGGTCCTTTTCGACATGAAGAAGGCCTTCGACAGAGTGTGGCACGATGGCCTGCTGTATAAGCTGCTGGAAAACACCACCATCCCGTACACGCTCGTGCGGTTAGTAGCGTCTTTTCTCGAAGGACGGAGCTTCGTCGTGCACGTCGAAGGAGCCGACTCGGCGGTGCGTTGCATCAAAGCCGGTGTCCCACAAGGAAGCTGTCTGTCACCGCACCTGTATGCGGTGTACACTAACGACATTCCCACGCTGGAGCAGAACGCTCCTGATCGGGATGAGGACGTGCTATTGGCCCTGTATGCGGACGACAGCGCATTCTTCTCGTACACCATCTACATCCGGCGCACCAGAGACCTACCAAGGCCTGAGCTGTGTGGTGAGGCTAAAAATTGTGAGAATACCATCCGGTACCTTAGCCGGCTCTAGCCGCACGGGCCTGGCGGACACAGTGGTCCGCCATCGGCGCCATGCGCAGCGAGCGGTCTATCCGGCATCCAAGCTACCGCTAAAAACAAAATTCTCTATATACAAAACGTATATACGCTTACGCCTGACCTACGCACTCCCTGGTCGGTACGGTCTCCTATCGACCACCCAGAGGCGCAGACTCCGGACGCAGCATAACCTCGCCCTTCGAGTGATTGTGGGAGCGGAACGGCACGTCAGGAATGAGGTCATCGGCCGTGACCTCCGCATGGAGTCGATCCATGCTTTCGTGGCCTGTTTAGCGCGTCGAATTTTCGACAACGCTGACAACTGGCCATATATCCACCTGAACAACCTCGCTCCACTCTCGTAGTGCAGCAGAATAGTGTACACCTCCAAACTCACTACCGTGGTTAGGGAAGGATTGAGCGCTGATCCATCACCGGTCAGCACTTGGCTGACCGAGATTCTGCCCGAGCGATGGGGACAGCCCCCGATGCTCGAATCCGAGAGGCGGATACATTCCATCATTATCAGCGAAAGAACCATCATACACCATTAGATGACGAATGCGGTACAGTCAAGCAAATTTTAACTCACGCAGTTCAAAATAATATATGGTACTGCTATGTTTTGTGCCAATTACGATTTATTTATAATTTTACTCCTTAGTAGGGTAAGCCGGGCTTTTGGGCTTGTATGGTTGTACCGCCAATGGCCTGTGTTACACTTACACAGTTCCAGGAAATCACGGAATTTTTAGTTATTTTACCAAAAAACACTAATATGTTCCGGTATTCACATATTAGTGCTTTTGGGTGATGTACCCAAAACAATAAATAATAACTGGGGCGGGATGATAGCGATGGTCCCTGGGTCATCAGCGAAGCTCATTTACACTGTTTAAAACATTTTAGTCAGTTCAATGTTGCATGAAGTCGCCTAAAAATAAGGTATTTATAGGCGACTTCATGCAACATTCTTCACTTACTGTTGACTACAACAGACTTCACTTTTTTTAATATAGCAAAATTTTTTTAATATACAAATGTAAACTATTTGACCTTTTGAAACACCGCAATGATTAATATGTAAAATTGTAAAATATGTATGTATAGTTTAAAACAAGAACATATAGTGCACAGATATGTATTTGTAAGATGCACAGAACATCATACACATGTATTAAAATACCTTCTTCATTCTAGGTTTCTTCTATATTTATGCTTAACCTTTATTGTTAAAATGAAACTAAAATTTGTCACCAAAAATACAGATAGATCTCCATTATCAGGATCTACGGCAATGAAATCCATAAAATAGTTTCATATTAACAATCTGTAGTATTGCGCAGATAGAAAAAAATCACTTAACTCAAATATTAAAACATAGATAGTATCCTTTTACTTTTCTTTCTTCCAAAATATGTATCCAATACATTGTTTTTATTTTTAATGGAAAGTATGTAGATCATAATGCTTATGCAATATAAGGAAGAAGTTTGAAAAGAGAAATAACTTCTTATGAAACATCATAGACACTGTTGAACTTCATAATTTTTTTCGCCCATTCTTTGATAGCTATTCTGAATGATTACAAAATATAGTTATTTTGCAATGTTCTCAACGTTGCAAAATAAATGAGGAAATTGGTCCTAATTTAAATTTAATAACCATTGAAAAAAATGTCCATTGGCCATTTAAAGACCTAATGTATAAATATCAAAGTACTACAGTGTACCTAATTTTTTTATCCTATATTATTTGATTAAACTACATAAATAAAAACCTTTGATAAATATCAAACTTTCATATCTGACTAAGTTTACTACTATAAACAGACTATGTTCCAAATGTGCTGTTATAACTAACATATATTTTACAACAAGACAGTCAGATACACTAATTAATTAGCCAAAACGTTGTAGCCATATTAAAATACATAACATCACAAGATAATCATTACATAAGTATAGGATGGCTGGAAAACATTATAAATTTTAACCCTTAACGGTCCGGAAGTATTACCAGTTTTTTTTTCCACCAGGTCACGCTATTTTAATATGAAGCAAAAACAAATTCACAGATAGGGCACTGTACTACACTTATTGCGATACTAGTAAATACAACAATAATGATTGTAGTTAATATATTAAAAAGTTTACTGCCGTCATATAATCTGCATTAAATCCAGTAATTAAAACTGCCATGCCGCTTATGGTGGCATTGGCCCGTTAAGGGTTAAGTAATATATTACATTCAAGTAATAATTTAGAACCTTATTTTTTTTTTTAAATTGTCTCTATCACCATAACAAAATCAACACAAAAATAATTGTCTTATTGCAAATAACCACATAATCCAAACTCTTAACCACATAACAACTAGTGATCATTGTCAGAGTTCTTGCTGGATACACTGACTGTGGCATATTGTTGGTGTCGATGCAAAATACCAAGACATTGTAGAAGACACTGCATACTGGCCGCTGATGTTGCCTGCAAAATCGTAACAGTTCTTTTGTTTTTATTTATTATTAAAAAAACCCTTCCTAGGAAATAATTTCGAGTCAGCGGAAGCTGGTCTATAGCTCTTGTTGGTGTATTGTCGCGTGTTCGGTTGCCAAGTCAAATCAAATCAAAATATTTTTATTCAAATATACCTTTACAAGCACTTATTAATCGTCGTTTTTAGATCTCAGTTTGTGAGGAAGCTACCACCAGCTTGGAATGCAGGTCTGCTAAGAAGAGCCGGCGAGAAACTCACAAGTTGCTCTTGAATAATATAAAGATAATATAAATAAGAGACTTGAATAATATAAATAAGATTTATGTAAAAGATTATTTTCAATTTTAGTATTATAACGCTCAAATGGTATCCAGGATATCTTGTGGAATTTTATTATATACTCAGGTCCATACAGGATTTTTTCACCTTTTGGAGACGAAACCGAGGTGTTACAAGCTTATTCTTATTTCTAGTATTTACCATATCACTGACTTTTAAGAAAGTATTAAAATTTCGTAGGATAAATAATATGTTACAGAGTATATATTTCGGGGAAACCATCAGAATACCACTTTTTTTAAAAAACTCTCAGGTTATAAATAACCCGAATGGCTCTTTTTTGAAGAATAAATACTGAATTTATCTCAGCAGCACTACCTCACAATGGGATACCGTAAGACAGAATACTATAAAAATAACTGAAATAAACTAGTCAATCTGTATTAACATCAGTTAATTGTCTTACTTTTCTAATTGCAAAGACGGCTGCGATGAGTTTACCCGCGAGTGTTCAAAGATGGGAGTTCCAATGGATTTTTTTTTAGAGTTTTACCCAAGAAAACAATGGAAACAGTAATTTCTAGTGGTTTGTTGTTAAGAAGTAAACTGTGAATTTGACTTTTTACATGAAGTAAGGCAAATTCCACACATTTAGTTTTCTTGACATTTAGTACTAATTTTAAACCAGTATAGTATGCGTAACAGAGCACCGTTTACTTTATCATTTATATTTCTATTGACCTTTTAGACAAGGGAGGTATCGTCAGAAAAAAGTACAATGTCACACAAATTCTTTACATAAAATGGCAAATCATTGATATAAAGTAAGAATAAAAATGGCCCAAGAATAGATCCTTGTGGAACACCCATCTTTAAAGGAGATCCAGATGTCTCTCAGACTTAAGTAAGAGGCAATAAGGTCAAGGAGAGAAGAATTCCTTTATTTCAATTTGTGAAGTATAGATGCTTACTTATAAATTAAACACTAGTGGCTTATTGGGTAAAAATACGTACACCGTTAAGAATGTCCCAGTTGACTAGGAGTGAGAGAGAATTTTCGGTTGTCTCTTTCTAACATTTTTGTGATTGGTGTAAAAAGGCCTGCTCGGTGGTCTTGTGCCAAAGTCTTAAATATTAAAGGCATATGGTTCTGCATGTTTGATTCTTGATATCTCCGATACACCATTAGGATCAACTGATTCTTTGGATGTTTTGTCTCTTAGTGTATTTATAGAATATATGAGGACTGTTGACAGGGATAGGTTGCATTAATATCTTATAACTTGTCTTAAACTAACCTATGAAATGAGCTGAGGTCATTTTTCCACACAGATACAACTTAAGGTCCTTCAAGCAAAGCCAATTCCTTGAAGGCTCATGTAATATTTTAAAGTTCTTTAATATTGCTTAGCTCTGTTTACTCATTTGCTTATCTACTGCTTGGTGATAGAATAAGTGGCTTCAGGTAAACTCTGTATAAAAAACCTATCACTGTCCAAAATTATATAAAAATGAAAAAAGAAGTACATTAGTATAGATTGCTAATAAAATAATTGTTACCTTTAAAAGTAAAAGATCAGGATCAGTATGTGGAAATGGTGAATCTGACGATTCAATACACCTGGCCAATGCAGCATCACTGCAAAATATTTATTGCAATTATCGTAGAAAATTATGTTTCCTTAATGAATAGTCAAAGTTCCTTCTATTCTAAAGTTCAATTGTTCATTTTCATACATTTTTTTATGTTTATTTTGTTTATTTACATATTAAAATAATTTTGTTAAGACAGATTTTTAAAATAATTTTTAAGAAATTTTAAGAACACCAACTTAAGTGATGTTGATTAAATATTTTTGTACCTGAGCTCTGTAGCCTGCAGTTGCTGCCTAGCCGAAGCCATTGCATCATGTACAGCCAATTGTTCACGTGGCTGCAATGGTGGATTTGCACCCATAGCCTTAAATAATCATAGAAAATACAAAATAAAGTAACAGAACATCAAATGGCAATAATATAACGTTAAAGTTTTCACACAGATCTAAAAAAAAAAAAATTCTACTTCAAAACATACAAAGTAATTTTTTTAAAATAATTTATTGCATAATATTTTAGGTAGATAATAACTTACCTTCGTATGTATTTCAGCAATTGCTCGGAGTCCATTCACCCATTCCTGACGAGCTCTTGCATCTGTTGCTCTCAATTTAAGCATATCTCCAGATGCACAATTGATAGTAAAGGTACGAGAGTCCTCATCGCTAGGGCATATTACAGCGGCTGCTAAATGTGCCTATAATTACATAAAGTATGGAAAATGTGACTAAAAATTTTATTCATTTACAAATTTTAAATTTCTGAACTTTTTTAAAAATTATATGATGAAGATATTTCCGAATTCCTGAAAATCACCTCTCCACGTGCCGGTTGACCAGGCTGAATGGTATCTCCAGGTCCATCGAAAAGATAATAAGAGAGAACACCAGTTTCCGGATCTACTGCAAACCACCTTTGCTGCCATCCCTTAACGACATTAGTATATTTGTAAAGCTGGCCAGAGAGAGGCCTATGAGATCCCAATCCTGTCGTTTTAATCATTGTGATTTCAAGATTTATAACATAGTTATTTTATTTCTATTTACAAATAAAAAAATCTATCTAACACTATAACACAATTTGACAACTGAAAACCATGCAGTGTTGCCATAAATACGACGTAAGCTGTACTGTGTTTTGTTCTTTTGAACATGATAATTTCAGATTATGAATAAGCATATCATGCTTATTTATGTTTTTAATCTGAAAGTTTCTTCCTTGATATATTCTTTTTCACGTAGCAACAGAGCAAAAGATAGGTATGATTTTAAGTGTTCTTTTATTCTTCCGTAAACTGGAAAAAACTACCCAAAATAAAATTTTCACGTGTAAAAAAACCTTGTAAGAAATATTAAAAATTTACACATATTGCAATTCGATTATAACCTAATGTTTTTTTGGGAAATAAGTGATATGACGAGCAAATCGCGCGCTTGATGGTAAGCATAGTCTCTACCCATAACAGTTCTATATAACACCTCGCTCTTTGTCTGCTTGACGGTAGAATATCTGGCAATGTAGTGTCGTTTGCAAATATACATTTTATGAAACCGTTTTGGTTCTTTTTTTAAACTTGTCTGCTACTATGCTATTAGCTTTGTAAGTTCGTCGGAAGACACCCACGAGCTTACAGCTTGTGGAGATAGGACGTAGCTTGTGCACGACAACGATATGGTGACAGCGTCCTACCTTGCGACCCTTGCTGACACAAGTTTGAAAATACGACTAATCGGGGGAGCGCGATGCGATCCAAAGGCCCCTTGGAAAAAGGATTGAACTTCAGTTTAAATTGCAATCGATAAGGAACCTAATCGTAGAAAGATTCGGTGGTCAAATTGATTGTAATCGCAAAAGTATATACTCGACCCCTGGCATTCGACATTTAAATTTCCAATAGTAATATTCGGGCAGACGCTCGGTATTAAAACCAATAACAATACGACAATATTGTGTGTGGACTGCGAAACGGCGACCTCGTGTTGCCGCGTTGTCCTAGAGGAAGTGTTGTGTCCCGAAGTTGGGCAGATGGCATGTTCACTGTCATCGTGAAGCGCTGGCAGTGTGCCCGCGACATCTTTTTACTGGATCCTTTTGAATAACTTTTCTGTTACAACCATTGAACGCTTTCAGTAGTTGAATGATTGATCATCAGTAAAACGAACCTGATAAGGGCTTAGTACGGCAGTAGTATCTATGAAAATTTTCTTCTGGATTCCAAGAACAAAGTGTTAGTAGGCCAGATAGTTATGCTGCACAATATGTTAAATGTTTCTATAAAATTTAATACTTATATCATAAGTCGTAGAATATTGCATAAGTCGTGGTTACATAGTATATTTAGGCCTGTCTGCTGTACTTTTTTAATTTAAATTTATGGAATTATTACAAATTTGTAAATTCTTGACTAAATCTTAAGATTCAAGACTGTTTGACTTGTTGATTGAGAGACATTGTTAGTTGTTCTACCACAAAGCAATTGTATGGAAACACTATTGTGTACTGTGTTGACCTGTGTTGTTATGATGGCAATTGTTACGATTTGTTTGTCTCGCCACTTTACCTATGTAAAAAAATTACTACTCATTTGTGAGTGTATAGTAATATTTTTTTAAATGCTGTTTACTGGAAATTAAAATCTTTGGTTTAAAAAAAATATGTATATAGATTTGTACCATAAGGCAATAACTTCATTCTTGTAGAACTATTAAAATTAGTTAATTATTTAAAAACCGAGTTTCGTTATTATTGACGTTTGAAATTATGAGCCAATATTTTGCTACTGCGCATAAGCATGCACCAAGTACGTTGTCAATTGTGAAGGGGGAAAAATTTGTAAAGAATCTTTATTTCGTTTATATTTTAGCAATTTAGTTTATAAACGCGTAAACATTTTTAGAACATATGAACCATATTAAAATTTCTATTCATAATGTTTAAATTAGTGCGTATTGATGATGATTACCATCGCGAAATAGAATTAAAAAATGGAAAGCAAGAAATTGGCCGTGGCCAAATGTTCGATGTAAGTGATTTAGTCTTACAACAAATTGGTATTAATCGTGTTGTACCTTATCAGTATTATCTCGTAACATAATAGTGTAATCGAGTAGATTATCTTCTTGCATTTTCTTAATTGTTATAAGTGTATACCCAAAAGATTTTCTGTTATAATGTTATTATCAATATTTTTGAGAGTTGTGTACTTATTTAAAATAAATGTATGTCATTTGAATTATTGTAGAATATGTTTGAACAAAAGTGCAGTGTGGTTACCCTACTACACTAGTCTAAGTAATATAAAAATTTCATAACAACTTGACATTAAACTATGAATAATTTCCTTTGCAGTGTGATGATAAAAGGGTCTCAAGGTGCCACGCTGAATTTGAGATAAAAGATGACTCGGTGTATATTAAAACTGTAAGTAGAGAACTGTGTAGAACTGATATACATACATATATGGTTTAAATGTGTACTTCTATGGATAATTAACACCCAGACACGGAACAAATACCTCTGCTCATTCTATAAATAATTTGTCCTAGGAGGGAATCAAACCCACAACCGTTGGCTTTGCAGTTGGGAGGAATGTCTGTTATCTTTTATAAAAGTGGTTGTCTTCTCATGCTACAAGCTTATCACATAGTCATAGATTGTGTGCCCCATTCTTATCAGGGTATAAATAGCTGTCGAAAAACAATACCATTAATATGTTAGCGTAAATGCAGTAGGCATATTGTGTGCATTATTGTTTTTTTTTTAAAAAATTATTATTTACAAGGAACTAGTCATATATCCTTGGAAAAAGATTTTTTTATGGTAACTGTAAGTCATTTGTGTAGTGAAAGTAAAAAACATTTTACAAAATGACTAACTGATTAACTAACCATTGGAAGTGAAAGGTTAGAAACTTGATGATTGAGATTTAATTTAAATTTGTTTATTACCTAGTCTAGACTATATATTTTTAGATAATTGTCAACAATTTCTCCTCTTTTTATTGCTTAACTTTTGAGTGTATTTAACTTTAATTCTTAAAGATTACTCATGCAGTTATAAGTTATCAAATTAGAGTGTTTAAGTATGTCAGAATTGGCAACTGTTGGTTACTTTAAAAATTTTCCAATGCAAAATTATGAACTAGTTCACAGTTTATCAAGACAATTGGAGTGATCGCACTTAATAGTTATAAACAGTGGTCCCCTCGACCGTAAATCATAAAAAAAACAATACCTCAAGCAGTAGGAGAAAGTTGGAAGCATCCAGCATCAACTGTCAACAACTTTGCAGCTTTTTAACATCTCCAAAGACCGCCAGAATACTGAAGGCGGCACTGAGCTTTCTTAGCATAAAAGCAATTTATTCAAATCGATCTTGTCGATTTTTGTTGTATATATCCAGTCAGTATTGCAGTTTTGCCAATTATGTTCGCAGTTCACACTTTCGTTTAAGATTATACTGTATAAAACATGTTATTTTTTAACGTCTTTTATCGATTTACATAAATATGTTCCTCCTTTTGTTGCAGTTGCATTTGAATCCATGCTTTTTCGTGAAAGAAAATATGCTCGACGCACAGATAATCAAACAGAACGCAACGGTACGCGGATATCATGGCGACAAAATCGGATTTCTCCCGGATAAGCAGTGGTACCAAATACGAAATGTCGCTGAACGCGAGAGGGACCCCAGTGAAATCGGCGATGCCGTTGCGTTGAAAGCGCTCATACAGAGTATTTTGCTAGCCGGGAAAGAAGAGAGCGTGAACGTAGAAGAGTTTAAATCCGACAGAGAAACCCCAGACAAGTGTACAGATGAAACAGCACAACTCGTAGATAACGTCGACCCTCATTGTAAGTGCAATGGTTATGGTTATATTTTACGCGCGGATCTCTTAAGTGAATTGATCGCACGCTGGATTGTACGCCGAAGTACTTGTAACATGTGACGGGGAAATCCCAAAAAGGGTCACGGGTCGCTTTCTGATCCCTCCCCCCCTTTCACCAAAGTATCCCTCCCTCGAGCGGAACAACGTGTAACACTAAAACGATAATTTCAGCAAAAAGCAATTCCCAAGATTCGACCCAATGTTATCAGCCGCGTCCTGGCGAGCAGAGTCCAGGGAAGCGGTACCACATCAAAGAGGAGCCCGCCAGCCCGGTGGACGTGAAGAGGGTGAAAATCGAACAACAGCCGGACGATGACAACGCTCCGAGTAACGAAAACGTGGCGGTAAGTCGTCCTCGTTATAGTCTATCCTCTTCTAACCAAAGTAGGCCTGACAATACAGAGCGAGACGCCCGGCACTATCGACGTTTCTGATTAACACACGAATGTAGATACACGTAGCGACACGATAAAATCAATCATGTACTTAATAGGGGTTAATGCATACATACATAGTCGGCTTTTTCCTATCCACTGCTATATATCATCCTCTCTTATGTCAAGCCACTGAACCCGATCTTTGGCTTTCGTTTCCAACCACTGTCAGCTACCTTTGGGATGTTGTCACTCCGTTTACCTGGAGGGCCATGCTACACTACGTTTGACAAACGTAGTCTATAATATTAACATATAATGTAACTGATTTTCTTTAAAAAAATGATCGATGAAATGAGTATGTGTGTGTGTGTGTGAATAAATGATAAAAAAAATCCTCACGGACATCTCGTTGATAATGTAAAAATCACCAAATTTTCAAATACGATAACACATTGTTTTATGATGTTATTGCGTTTTATACTTATCATCTGTTCTAGCTGAATCTGGTGACATGATGGATGGTGGGTTCGATTCCCGCACTAACAAGGCAATTGTTTTTCTGTACGATCCGCAGGATCTCCTGTCAGATGGTTAATCATTTTGTCGCTCATGTGACAAGTACAGACTTGTCACCGCACGTATGACTGGGAAATGACGAATAACTTGTTATTTTGCAAAATATTTCAAACATTGCGATATCAACAATGACGTCATCACGTTATCCTTCTCTTATCTGTTAAGTGCCGATATCTAATTGCAACTCCTTTAGCTTCGCTCCCCATATCTGATAGAATGTAGGAGATAAAGTTATTGACATCGAGCTCTTTGTTAGAAGTAGTATGAGCATTTATTTATTTTATTACACATACAGGGATTTGTAGAAAATTTATTTTCTCGTTATTCTAACTTGTTTCTCTGCTCGTCTGCGTAAAAACTTAATATAGTAATCCCCTCTATCACGGTAAATTGGTTCCGCGTTATATGAAAAGGCGTTGTAGGAGTATTACCGTATAACGCGCTTTTACGACCCCCGTATAACGCGTCATGAACTATTGAGAAAAAACTATATTATGTATGAAATGTGCACGTTTTATTAAAATCAAACTAAGAACATTTTTAATAAAGTCAAAGTCAAAATTCTTTATTCAAAATTGGATTGGTTTACAATCGCTTTTTGACGTCTAATGATTCTACCACC
>DWHO01001872.1:0-14357 GCA_018247575.1 Eurytides lysithous rurik | reverse complement strand
TAATCCGTGGAAATGCTAGTTTCCACGAATTGGATAGACCCCACGTCCTGCGGGGTCACGCATGAGGACATGCGTGTGGTGTCAAAATTTTAAGTTACTTTACTATAATAAAATTACTTGGGGGATTGTCGGCTACGGACATTCGGGGTCCGGTGTACGGACCCGGACCGAGATCTCGAAGTCTCACTTAGTTTCTTCAGCCTGTTCTTCTCGAGACTGAAGAATTTTTTTCAGAACAGGTAGTAGAATCATTATACGTCAAAAACCAGTTGTAAGCCAATCTAATTTCGACTTTGACTTTGACTATAATGTTTATTGCAATGAATATTTAATTTTAGTTTTCGTTTCGCTCAATGGGTAGATGTCCGTGAACATTTATTATTGGTGGTGGGATATCTGTGTAAATTTATATTTATAGACTATTAATATACATACACGTGAAGGGTTTGTTCACCATTTGGAGACGAAATTTTGATTTTACAATCTTTTCTCTCATTTCTGACGGACGCGTACAAAAATTCCGTTCGGAAATCAACGCAGTCTAAATGACTAAGCGGGTAATGTTTGATTGTAGAACATCGGATATTGTCAATCAAGTGTTGTATCTTGCAGACTAGAGACATAGTTGATTCAATCGATGAAGCTTGATTGAAAAATGGACGGGCGCGTTGGCAAATATGCTTGTTATTAATTACACAAGTGACCGCTTGATTGGCCACTCTCGGACACACTTCGGCGGCCATCTTGCAACACTTCACACACGGTCGGTTCGCGCCAATTTTCGACACGCTTCTACTTTGACCTGAACATTATGTTAGTGATAATTGAATCTATTTTGGTTGATTTTGCTTTTTACAAAAACAATATTAAAAAAATATTAGTCATTAAGCATCGAGTGTTATGTCTAGTATACAGTATTTAAACCATAAAGCACATGGCTCATGATGTCACTTTACATCCTCAAAAAAAAATTAAAAAACAATCAAAATTTTCTTTTCTTTAAACATGGCACCATGCCAACGTATTTAAAACATTTCTATTTGAATATTTTCTTCTATTATTTGTTTTATTTGGTGGTTGGTGTAGTGGTCAGTGCTTCTGATTGCAAAACCAAAGGTCGTGGGTTCGACTCCCACCCAGGACAAAATATTTGTGCGATGAGCAGAGATATTTGTTCTGCGTCTGGGTGTTAATTTATCTATATAAGTACGTTTAGAAAAATATACAAATATGTATATCAGTTGTCTGATTACCATAGTACGAGCTCTGCCTAGTTTGGGGTCAGATGGCAATGTGTGAGATGTCCCATGTTATTATTACTGTTATTCATTGTCATTTATATTCATGATGTCACTTTTTATGCTTGTATGTAACGTAATTTGTATGTATGTTGGCTGCATTATCGCATCAGTCTATCCTGTTAGAATAGAAAATATTATAGAAGCGTTAGAGGCGGTTTAATGAATAAATTGCTGGGCATAAATACCATATATGGAGACGGAGATATACCACCATATATCTCCGTTATGAGGCGTATAGACAAGTTGGTCCGAAATTGCGCAGTTGACAATACTGATTGGCAGGGTTGCTTTATGCAATTAATTCCCATAAAAAAAATTAAAAGAATATAAAGAAAAAACTGATTTTTCATCTTTTGCTACAGCATTACGCGGCAACCATACCACATGGATAGCTGGTATTTCACCACCGATTTTCGCGGAATAAGTTGTCGTCAGCGGTATTTCCGAACTGATACGATCTTACTACTTTTTTTTAACGGCGGTAGAGCCATATAACAGTGGTAGAGCTGCGCAGCTTTTCCCGCTGCCGAATGGGCCGGCTCGAACCGTATAAGTTCCACGACCTCACAGAAAATCGGCGTAAAGTGGAAGTAATTTTGCTTCTGCGTTTCGTCCGGTGAGTGAGGTGGCCGGTGGCCCATGCCCCTACCTGTTCCTCCATCCCCGAGGGAGCGAGTCCCCCCTGTCGCTCCCTCTCACTCCTCCCTTCCTCTTTCAAAAATTCTCCTCCTTAAAGGCTGGCTTGCTTGTTCTGTAATGCTGCAAATGTCCACGGACGGCGATAATCACTTACCATCAGGTAAGCCGCATGCTCGTTTGTCAGCCTAATTCATAAAAAAAAACTTAGGATCCGTCAAAAAAAAAATCCCACCTTGAAGGCCGGCGAAACATCCTAATCGTTTCTAATAGGTATTCCAGTGTAAAGAGCTGCATTATTGGAACATGTATGTACGTATGCCACATTAATATTTAAATAATAGATTTTATAATATCTCTCGACTTTATAACTATTAGTTGTATTTCAATTCTATAAATTTAACTCGAACAGCATTTCCCGCCAATTTATTAGTCTCGTTTTATTTTTTTAATATGGCTTCTGTGTTGACAGTCACGCATCGTGAGCCAGTGTCCAAGACACTAGGTGATTTCAATAAATACACTCATATTCATAACTGCCCGTGTAATATAATTCTTAGGCGAGTTTAGTGAAGGTTGAAGCATCGATTACAATGACACAATTCGCCTTACACTATCGTAACCATAACTGCCTGCGTGATAGTGGTATAGGCCCGCGCTTTACAAAACGTTTCCCGCGGAGGGCAATGACTTTGTGTTGTTGTTTCTTGGATTAGGGCAACGCGGGCTAATTACCCGACTGCCTGAAAAGTAAGATGATTTATGCGTCGGATGGGCATGTAAAAAGTCGGTTCCGGCTTCTTGTCGACGCCATCTAGCGGTGGCTTCTAGAAGTCGTTATTAAGAGGTCGGTTTAATGTCACCGCCTCTGCATCTTATCTCTCTCCGGTCGTGTCAGTTATCCGTCCCATCCTCATAGCCCATGAGAGTAAAAGGAAGAGTGATTGCGCCTGGGTCTGCGCAAACGCTTGTGCACTATAATATATCCTGCGCACTTGGCTGATCGCTTGTAGATCGGCCGCCGTGGCCGGAATCGATCGGGAAGACATTATTATTATATAACTTTTATATATGTTACCTAATATAATACTTTTTAATAGTGTTGGAACATAAAATCATCTTCGGCCTACTTTCTGCATGGAACGGATTAAGATAGGTAAAATAACGTAGGTATTCTATTTTATTTTAATTAATTTCTTAAAGGGATTTCTGCCTCTTTTATCAGTCAAACGGGCAAGTATGCCGCCGAATATGTACATACTTTAAAGCTTAAAGCTGGGAATCATTTAACAAATTTATTCTTAAAACAATTTTAATAACACTTCGTCACTGATATACACAATGATAAATGTATTTTTATGATAAACATTTGTTTTTTTTTACTAATTTGTTTTAATTTTCGTACTAATGATGTAGAAACGCAAATTAATAAATAAATAACGAATGTGATTATAAATACATAGTAGCAATTCGTGAAAGATTAGATTAATGCAGAGAACGCAAGAAAGCTTAGAATACCGTATTTGCGACTTCCAAATTAATTTTTGGCGGCCATCCAATTTTCTTCTGACATAAATTATTATAAAACATATTAAATTGATCCGTGGATCAAAGAATATTTAAAAATTTTCAATTTATCCTATGACATACTGTGTAATATTATTTTTTTATCCTTGAGTCATTTATAATGGCACAGTTCTTAATTTTTTTTCGTACTTTACTACTAATTATAATCCTTACATTTATGGAGCAAATACAACTTTATGAATAACCAAGAACAATGAGGCAATATTGTACATTGAAAAGTGAATGAAAGTGATAAAAATGCATTAATGTGTCAATGATACAATATTTTAGACTTTATTACAAGTAAAATCGTTAAACATATACTAAAATATATAACAAAACTATTAGTAATCATAATTAAGTGTGACCTAAAAAACTATTAATACTTGGTTCTCATTGTCACGATAAAAGTTTCATATAAGTAAGTTCTTGGGAAACAAGTTAAGTTTTAGTTTAAGTTTTGTATTTCTAGGATTTAAATGTACACTAGTTATGCATAAATATTATATTTGTTATTGTG
This sequence comes from Eurytides lysithous rurik, assembly GCA_018247575.1. Classification (NCBI taxonomy): domain Eukaryota; kingdom Metazoa; phylum Arthropoda; class Insecta; order Lepidoptera; family Papilionidae; genus Eurytides; species Eurytides lysithous. Next base: position 10,334 of record DWHO01001872.1, on the reverse strand, counting down.
AAATAAAGTAAATAAATAAATAGAATCTGAATAAGTGACGAAGTAGAACTTTAGTTAATGGTTATTTCTCTATAACCCTATTAAGGTATGGACAAAGACAGTTGGAAATGCAAACTAAATTTAAGATGAGTATTTTAAAAAAGAGAAAAAGATATATTTTTCTATCTATAGCAGATATATGTTGATATATCTGCTATAGAAAAATTATTTTAGTATTGATTGTAGTTGTACAATCAATGTATGTGTGGCACAAATGATATGAAAACTTAATATATTTCGATCGATTTAACATTTCCATTTAACATTATGTTTTTCTGCCATGTTATATTTATATTTTGCTTATTGCTTAAAGCTCGGGGAAAGTGCGAATAAGAAATTTGTCTATTCCGGACTGTTGATAAACCGTATTGTTTTATTTCCGGATTTTTGGTGTGTTGTTATAGGTAGGCGTCCCGTTTATCAGCAGGTCGACTTTGTCTTTTAAAAATTTTTTTTTTTATCAAGTGTGTGGTGTTTACATATTTTAATAATAATAAAAGTGATACCAGGCATTATTTATTTATTATAATAGGTGTATAACATCGACACATTGCCATTAAACATATCAATTATGTAATTTACAAATAAAACTTAGTTTTCCTATTTACAAATGTTATTTTTCTTTACATAAGTGCCTAGATACTACGATGTGAAGTTATTCAATGTTTTAGGTAATTCCGAAGGCATAGAAAATGGTAAATCAACGAACCCCATTGAAAGTTGTTTTTGTCTTATATCTGATAATAGTTATTAAATTCAACTTACAATATTTTTATCTATCTTCCTATAATATAATTTAAAAAGCTTACACTTTTCCATTTCTATTAAAAATAAAAATTTGTAATCGAGATAAAGTAACCAATATTTGTTGTTGTTATTTTACTGAACATGCTGAATTAATTTTTATAATGAGACTTTTAGTATCGTCGTATATGTTTAATAATTAGCAAACAGTATTTAAAAAAAAAGAATACAAGATAATTATAAATTAGCATCCCAATATTAGAACGGATGAGACGAGAATTTTTAAGCCCCTGTATAAAATTCCATCACAACTACAGATTAATAGACAAAGTGGACAGAACAAGATTATAAATAATTTCCCTTGAATATAAAACAATAATGTGTACAAACAAGAAAAGATAATAATCTATGAAACTTATCAATATCTTAATAATCGTATATTTTTAAAGATCAGTCTAACATTCGATAAAAATTTACACCTTTTATTTTCTAACGTTTCATTTTGATTAAGGCTATCACCGAACTTTTGAAAGTCGGATAAATCCGCATGTTTGCGTGATGTTTGTAGAGTTAAATGCAGGGAATTATTAAATGAATTTGAAGCGACAATTATTTGTAAATGTTAAACTGTTTTAAATTAATTTAAACTAGTATAAAATAAATATATTGTGCTTTTACAAAAGACGTGATGACATATGTTAATGCTTTATAAAAGTCGCTAAAAATAATAATTTTTTAATTTATTTGTTAAAACGTAAACTAGGCAGGTCTCCTTTACGATCTTTCACAATGGGTATTAAGAATTATGTCTTACAATCTATAAGAACACAGAAATTATAATTGAAAATTATAGAAAAATAAACAAAAAATCTAAAATTTTTTGAAATACTTCAGTGAATATTTTAATACTTTATTTATAGTTTTATCTAAATCAAATTAACCACTTGTGAAAAACGTTGTCGAAACTAGAAATGGGATATTTAAATAAAATATGTCTCATTAATTATGATAGGTAAATGGAAATGTGACAAATTGTTGATTAAAGAATACAATAGTTTTTGTATAGGTTAGCTGTATGGATGACCGTATTGTTTACATCTTTATCGTAACCATAAAATACAATTCCATTCATGACACAACAATAAATTGTTATAACTAATACCAGTAACATCTACAATATCTACATTTGCTAAATCATAGTCTTACTTATTTGGTGTAAAGATCCCCTTAACTCTATCTAATTCAAATGCGGCCCATCTGTTTTTTCCACGACAAAGCTCGTAATCACTTTCAGATACAGGCAAATGAGAAACTTAGGCGAATTAATATACTTTTCTTCTTTCTCAATGAGTTTTGGGTGTTTTCCGGTTGCTATCGATAATCTGGTGTTAGTTTTAAAATAATAAAAAATGATTCGATGTTTACTGTAGATATTTTGTCACATTTTTTTTCGTTTTTATTGAACAAATACCATAACAATAGTTTCAATTTATAATATTGTCAGAGTGACAAAGAATAAAGTGATATTTAACTAAATGAAGAAGTATTGATAATTAAAAGAAATGTATTAATGTAATTAATTACACATAAGTTACGAAATTTAGGCCACCCAGGAGAACTATGAAACTTCGAAATCAGAATAACAAATTTCCTTTTTTTTTATATTGTTATAAGCAAGAAAACAATCATATTGAATAACTTTTGTCATAGATCAATTATTTATTGGTATCTATCTATTTTAATTAACATTCAGGTGATAGAAATAGATAGCTAACTGCATTTAATTACATACATGAAAAAAACATCACATTGTGTCTATTAAAAGGTACATAAAATTCTTTAAGTTCGTTAAAGTTCCATAGCCTACGTTGTTGATTGTTTAAAAAAAAATCACAACCTAAGAATAATAATCCGTAAGATGAGCAATAAAGAAGTAATAATTAATTTTATGTAGTTAAAGAGAGTTCATAAGTCTATGAAAACAGTACAAAAGTTTTTGCTCAGGATGATAAATGTCTTAATTAGAATTCATTGTGGCGAAATAAACACATATTGGCGTAAGTGAAAGTCATAAAATGTAGATTTGCTGTAGAATTCGTAGGATGTATAAATACGCTCTGTATTAATAAAACGTTAGTTGATGAAATCTGAAAAGGAAAAGGTTCTAAAATTGTTTTATGTCTGTGCTAAACGTCGGTTTATCGGAAATACTTGAGCGCGGAGACCAGAAGGAACTTTTCTATGAACAGATCTGAGTCGAGGGCCGCTATGTGGGCGGCTCGACCGACGAGGGCGCTGGCGGTGTGAGGCAGAGCGTGCTGCACGTCGTAACGTACCACAGACACTGTGGACGCCCGCGACGCTAACGGCGACACCATATTGTGTACCTGAAACCGATGTAGGGACGTTACCTCCTAAACTCATAGTTTTTAATGGAATAGGCGGGCAAATGAGCAAGAGAGCAGTAACTGTTGCCCATGGATATTTTCAAAGTCGAACGATTTTCAAATGCGTTGTATGCCTTTAAGTTTGGAATCTTTAAAACGAAAAGGGGAGTGGGAGGAGGAAGAAAGATAAAGGAGGAGGGTGGAGAAGGGAAGAGGCTGGAGAAGGGAAGAGGCTGGAGAAGGGAAGAGGCTGGAGAAGGGAAGAGGCTGGAGAAGAGAAGAGGCTGGAGGGACCCCCCTCTGGCCACCGACCTACTAACTCACAGGACGAAACGCGGAAGCAGAAATACTTTCATATCATGCTGATTTTCTGTGTGTACTTATCCGGTTCGAGCCGGCCTATTCAACAGCAGTGAAAGCTGCTGTGTGGCTCTACCACCGTTAAACTCATAGTTAAATTTCGTAGAACGTTCACAGGGATAATATTTTAATAAATTTAAATTGTAGCTATGATATTATAATAACAAGTTGTGGCAAAGATTATATAGTTCGTCCCCAATAGTTCGTTCCGAGTCTGGGTTAGCTTAGAGTGTATAACTTTGTTGTCATTAATAGATACTTTGCCGCAATCCGAATAAACCTAACTAAAATAATTGTGGCGAACTAAAAATTTGCACCAAAACTTAATTATGTAAATGTATGACTGACGTAAAGACCCTGTTACCCTTATTTGTTTTTTTATTAAATAATCTTTTCTTAAAAATTTTTTCTTTACAAAAATCAATTTCTTGATATGAGTAAATTTACAAATAGTACTCACCATTTCTCTATAAGCTTGACCTAGCAGTGAGGTGTCCTTCGCAGCAGCTTTGCAAAGCTCGAGACGCGCGGAATGTAAGGGTACATATCTATCTTGTCCGGAGCCACAGAGCAAAATGTGTTTGAACTGATGTAGTTGGCTTCGTTCACTTAGCCGATACAGAAAAGAGCGGCGAGGATCCGATGCATCGCGTAGTGAGAGCTGAAGCAGTGATCCTGACTTCTTCCACTTTTGCATGAACCACATACCTTTGACGAGTGAAATTGAGTATTACAAAAGTTACTTGTATACTTTGTACATTAATATGTTCTGTTTTAAGGTTAAATATTTAGTTTATAAAATAATATCGTCAAAATCTAATATTAAAGTTTAAAAAACTGATAAGATGTGATTTATTCGTATAATGAAAAATTGAGAAAATTTTAAATTAAAAATTGAGACAATTTCATCAACTTCTTTTTGACAGCTCATCATGTGGTCCGTTTAACAGCATTAAAGTTTTTATGTCAAAAAACACCAGACGTTTACGAAATGATTTTTTTTTAAGATTAATCAAATTCCAAAACCACTAAAGCAAAATGTCTCAATTTTAGTTCATTAATATGAATACAAACTTCCGTCCAACTAAGTGATATAAAAAGTAATATGAGAATGTTTTTCACTGTAAGCTTTAAAAAATTCGTTGCTACTAAATTAAACTGAATTAATCAGTTTAATTCAGTAACAAAGTATTTTAAGATTTGATAAAAGAAACTATACTCAATAGTTTCTAATTTCAAATCAAAAATACGTTATGTTAGAATTAAATTTAATTTATAGGAAATAACTTTGCAACATTTGTGTATCATGTATCTCACGTTTCGTAAAGTTGAGGTATAATATAGGATATTAGCAGATTATCAGAGTAAGATGGGGTTCTCAAATAAACTTACCAGCGTTAACAAGCCCGCTGGAGTTATATAATGTGCCCAAGTGCGGTCCACTGAGCGAAAGAAAAGTGTGGAGTTTTCCCAAATAAGGCTTCATTTGTGGTCTTGCAAGTGCCGATCTAATAATAATAGTGCCTAAAGAATGACCTACGAAGCTTATTCTAGCTGGCTCGCTTGAATTTTGAATATGCGTTATAATTTCTTGGACGAGTCTGCAATAAGTAAAAAAAAAGAAAGTGTGGAGATTGTGAAAATAATTAAATTCAGCAGATGCTAATAATATTTTTTGTAACATTAGTAATAAATGTCAACGAAATTGCAGACTTTAGGTTTTTATTTTAAGACTAGTAATTTTATGATAGAGCCCAAAGAAATATTATTAACATAATAGTTTTTACTTTAACCCATTATTTAATCTCACCTATCAGTCATAGTGTCGAAATCAGAAAATGTGTCTCCTTGATTCCTTTCAGACATCAAAAAATCCAGTCTAGCTCCCGGCAGACCGAGTTCCAAATAAGTCTTGACCAGTCTTAAATCTGCAGCATTTCCATCTAATCCGTGCACGCAGATTATTAAATGTAGGCCTATAAACATAACATTGATATAAACGCACTGGACAAAATTAAAAAATAAAATTGTTTAGAAGAGTTTAAATGTGGTAGAGCCACGCAGCTGCCCCCACTGCTGAATGGGCTGGCTCGAACCGGATTAGTACCACGACCTCACAGAAAATAGACGTAAAGTGGAAGTGTTTGTGCTTCCGCGTTTCGTCCGGTAAGTAAGGTGGCCGGTGGCCCTCCCTCCCTCTCTCAATTCCCTCATTGCATTGCATTGCAAAATTTATAATATTGCAAATGTCCATGGGCGGTGGTGATCTTACTTACCACCAGGTGAGCCACTTGCTCGTTTGTCAGCCTACATCATAAAAAATTTGTGAAGAAGATTTCTTTATTTTAAAATTATTTCATGTGAACAGAATATTTATATAAGGATTTTGGGAAGTACGCGAATAATACTCATTGCCTATACCCCGCTGGACGTGGGGTCTATCCAATTCGTGGAAACTAGCATTTTCACGGATTCGGCGATCCGATGAAGCTTTATAGAGTCGCATAGGCTAAAAACATCAACGTCAGTCCAGATCCAGATCATTGCCTAAGACAACTCAGTTTTTGTTTTATGGAACGTCTATAAAATAATGTTTAAAATTTTCATTACCTTCGGGATTAAACATGCGATATTCATCACTAATATGAAAGTAGGGTAGAGAATTCTCCACTGGTGGAAAATCGGAGTATATGGCTCCAGGGTATTTCACGCTTTGCCTAAATTCTTCCCTACACTTCACGAATAAACGTTCAGATTCTGCCAGTCCGAATATACTAACGAGGTTGCTTTCACGTTGTTCTGCAATTTGGGAATAAATTAAATCCATTTCTATGCGTTAGTTATGATGATATACAGTGACCAGTAAAAATATTTATTAATTTAAATATTGAAAGAAGGTACAAAGGTGATACTCCTGTTATTTGTTAGTTTGTGCTTTGTGCATTAATGAAAGATTGACTAAAAATTAGCGATTTACCTTTGTTAACTCCACTGTCATTTCTAGAAGCAAGTTCTCCAGTGCTTTGACTTTTGTTAAGCGTGCTTGCTGATGTTATTGCTGTTGAATTCACTGATTGATGAGGCCTTAGTTTTCGCCTTTCAATGATTCCTGGTGTATCAACAGCGTATTGATTAGTTTGTTATAAGCAGAAGCGGGAATAATTATACGGGGTAGATATGCTTACCTTCGCAAACGTGGTATAGTGGATTATCTAATTGTAGAGTAGATGGTTGAGTTACTTGCTTTCTTGGTGTTTTAGATGGAGTTGAGGATTTGCTGCTTTGTCTACTAAGTGCTGGCGATTTCGTTGGCGGATCCTGAGAAGTAAATAGGGATGATTATTGCTTTTTATTTTTTTTAATGTGTAATTTGTATTTTAAGCGTACCTTAAAAGCATCAGGTGGTGGAGGAGCATCTCTGAATTGTTGTGGTGGTGGCAAATGTTCGTATTCGCTCTCAGTACTAAAGTGACTTAGGTCTACTTCAGATTTTGCTTTATTTTGATACTTTTGCACATTGGCAGATGTAGGAGAAGTCTTTTTGGTATGGCTCTTACAAGAGCGATCTACGGTCAAACTACGTATTTCTGCAGCCAAAAGTTTCTCCGTATATTCTATTCTATCTTTCAATTTCGTTTTGTGCAATGCGTTGGATTTTGCTGGTAATTGTTGCACTGTGGGTGTTATTTCTTTACGAATGTAAGGATGGAGATCATCATCGATTGTTTGAGACTTCTTAACATTGCTTTCATCAGATGGGATGGATACAGAACTAAAAGATTTTACCTGTATTCCACTGAACGAATTATGTCTTTGATTTAGTTTTGTACGATTAGGTTCACTGTACTGCTGAAAACAACTAGCTGTACATGTATCAGAATTACAGCCTGCATCAATACCATTACTGTGCATGATTTTGTTATATTCACATTGGCTGTCCGTGCAAATTGAATCACTACAAATAGTGCATTCTTCGCAAACTTCTTTATCACAACATTCTATTTTTTCATTAGAAGTTTGAGCAGCTTTTACTGCAAGTTTTAATAACCGCTCTCGAAGCTGTTCACCGTTTAAAACTGTTCTCTTAAAATCACTAACTTTTTCACCGTCTTGTTTTTTTAATTCAGACGCTGTGTTGTAAATTTTATTAGGCATTTTAGAGCCAGGCGACTTGTTAGTTGTTGCAAAGTTTTGGTTTAATTGACAACTACCATTATCAGGAGTGGAGGGTCCCGAGCTTCGGCCACTAGAGACCCAACCACTCTGTTCACTTAAACTAGATGTAGAATTACTGCTTCGTTTTTCATCTTTACTTAAAAAGTTATCTGGTGGCAAGATCTTAAAGTTTTTATCTGTTATATCTAATGGTGGCGACTCAAAAGCTGGTGGTGGAGCTAAATTTGGTAAAGATTCCGATCCAAAAGTGTTATTTAGATTTGGCTCATCTAAGACTGATGCGGCACTTCTACAATGTCGTAATTCAGCTCCGTGATCCAAACTGTATGGAACACTGGCGGAAGATTCTAATCTCCTGAGTTCAAATGGTATACTCTCATTACTTGAAGATGATGCTGCTTCTGACATTAACTGCGTCATTTTTTCTGAGGCCTTATGTTTAGACCGTTTTTCTGGCTTGCCGCTGGATCGGCCACTTTTTGGTGTTGTTGTTCCGGATTTCGGTGTAATTCTACCTGATTTAGGCGTTGCTAAACCTGACCTTGGAGTGATTCCACCTGACTTTGGGGTAACTCTTCCAGATCGAGGTGTTGCTCTATCAGATTTTGGAGTACTTCGATCAGACCTCGAAGCATGGCGATCAGATTTACTATCTCTTGATTTGATAGAATGGTGACTACTCAGTGAATCTCGACTCGAATTCATTTTAGAAGTTTCTTTACCGCTACTGCCAAGCTTAGATTCTTTTGATCGACTTTTTTTGTGTCTAACAGACGGTATAGTAGAATGCGGAGTTGATGGTGGTGTTTTGGAGTAGGTTGATTTTGAAGTGCCATCACTACTCTTGTCTAGAGTCATTACAAATCCACTATCATCACTGCTTTTACTAGATTTCTTCTGATAGTTCTGAATGAGACTACCAGTGTTAAAGTCATAACTCCAGTCTCCTTTTTGCAGGTAATAGTTTAATTCGTGCCTCAACTGATTACGGGCTGCTTCGATATCAATTTGTCGTTGTTGTTGGCTATCTATATTTTGATGAAAGACGTGTGTAGAATTAGATCTATGAACATGTTTATTAGATACTAAATTACTTTGTTCAGTAACTTGAATCTTTCCACTAACTGGTGGATAAGAGTTACGGGGAGGCAACATAGGACGGGGCAAATTTACTTTGTAACCTCTTTGAAATTCTAAAGGATTACGAATAATATTGTTTACTTGCAGATTACCCTGATTACCGAACGCGTAACCATAAACTTGGTTAGGATTAGCTTTCACGTTTCCATCATATTTATATCCTACGTTATGGAATACCTCATTACTCATTCCGTGCATATTAACATTTTGATTGCAGGGATTTTTGTATTTTTCCCTGAATTCGTTGATATTTCGTCTGTAGTCATCGCCTTTCGATCCACATCGGGTAGTTGTGCTTGTTGGATATGTTGTCGTTGTTACACTTCGTGGCAGAGTGGTAGGTTTCATTTGTTGCGGTGGTTGATATGGTTTGGGGTAATTTACTGACGTATTAGAGTTATTTCGTACAGGTTTTGATAATGTTTGTACACTAAGTGGCGTCATCTGCGATACCCTTAGCTGATCTAAAGATTTGCTATGTCTTGCTGGCAGGGTGCTTACGCCGCTAGTTATGGTATGCTTTTGATTAAACACTTCGTTGTGGTCAGGTTTATCCTTATCGACTTGAGAAATATTGGCGTTACTTTTAGTAGTGTTAATGTCTAGTAACGTAGATGCTGAATACCTTGATAACTGTTGCCCTTGTTGAATAGGGCATGAAGAAAAAGCGCTATTTGGGGGAAGCTGAATTTCGCTAATTTGATTGTTTTGTACAATATATCTGTTTCGCCCAGTAAGTTCCAATTGTTTGTTATGAGGTTTGTTCAGTTCTACTAAATTTTGTTTACCGAGAGCTCTCTTGGGGGAGCTATGGGCTGGCTTTTGGGGAGCCAAAGTCAACGAGGCTTGAACGATATTAGGTGCGTTAGTTTTAGATGAATTGAATTGAGGCTCCAGGACGTCTATCATCGTTTTTGGTAGGGTTAATGTAACTCTTGATGCCTCGGAAGAAGGCCTTCGCGAATCCATAATCGAGCTTATACTACAAGCGCAATCTTCACTTGCAGGTTCTGAACATAAGAAGGGATCTGTAAATTGAAGAGAGACATTGTTGAAATTAAATGACTATATGTATTATAAACAGTGCAATTTTTAAAAATGATTATAAAATGCTTACCGCTGCCAGATTTATTCGTGCTAGAATTTAGAAATGAACGTCGCCTAGCAAATTCTGCGGTATCTTGATACCTGAATAAGAAACAAATTACCTAAATCGTATTTTTTATTTACGTTGTGCGTTCTTTTTGTATGCAAAACATATATATTTAAAAAACGAAATGAATTGTGTGTGGAATAAAGTTGAATAACATCAAAAGGGTTTAGGGTCAAAAGGAAAGTGACTGTAGTTGACCTACCAAAAGAGTATTGTGTTTTGTAGGTATAATAAAGGTGTATTTATGTGTGATTTTAGCTGCCTCCGTGGCCTAGTGGTATAGGCTCGTGCTTTACAAAACGGGGGTCGTGGGTTCGAATCCCGCGGAGGGCAAT
>DWHO01001871.1:0-14357 GCA_018247575.1 Eurytides lysithous rurik | reverse complement strand
GTAGAATCAAATGACGTCAAAAAGTGATTGAAAATCAATCCAATTTTGAATAAAGAATTTTTGACTTTGACTTTGACCGAATTTCCGCTGCAGTATGGAGTAAAGGTCGAATAAACAATCACACTTTTTCTTTTTATGATAAAACCGAGTCTCTGATTCGATTTTTAATTTCCGAGTCTACAGTCCCTGCGGACCCTGACCATGATAATTAACATCACTTTAACGAAACGCAATATTCGCTTAAATACAAATCATTGTGTGACCTCCGTTTATGATACTAGTTTAGGGATGCGGAGATAGGACAGATTGGTGACTAGTTAAATTTTCACAAGTTTAGCAGAAACTTGCTTACTCAGTACGAAAGTCGAGGTAATACTTCACATCAGCACAGTATGATGATGTTGACATCATTTTCTATATGATGATGTGAGTGATATTTGGTTTGTATAACGTCGGTAAAAAGCCGACTACGTAAAAACGAGTATTTTTTTTGAAGAAGAAGTAAATATCCTCTTAATTTATTTTTGTTGTCGCACAAAAAGCATTTACCTCAACATTTAAAAAAATATAAAAGGCTGTACACACCTTAAAAACGAACTAACTACTATTTAATGATTTGTGCTTATAACGATGAGGTCGATAGAAGCAATAAGATAACCCTGTCATGTTTCACCTTACAAACATTGTAGATAATTTTCTATGGGGACTAGCTGTCGTATTAATTTTTAAAAAACCACAACGTGTTTCGTCTACCAAATATTTGTAAATAAAACTGTGGTGGTATGATTTACGTTCACAACTGTTTCTTTTTCAGTGACAGTACCAATTCTGCGAATTGAACACATACCGAAACATTTTGTTTCGGTAAATAACGAACGATTAAAAACTAAATAATATTTTTTTAAACTATTATACAATTATCATCGATGACCCATTTATCGCAGTTGCTAAGCTATTGGGCTCAGGCGTAGTAGGTCGTGGGTTCGATTCAGTAATTTATTTTTAAATATGAGCGTTGCGGGAATTGTGTGCTAATTAAGATTTATAAGTTTTACTCCTTAGTAGAGCAAGCCGAGCTCTTGGGCTTGTATGGTAGTAACGCCACTGATAACAAGTTATGAAAGATGTCTGCCTTTTACTGTCTGGAAAGTCCCAAATCGTGAAAAATTGCGATTGTAGGACTAGTAAAACATAATACGTATATTAGTTTATCGAAAAAAAATTAATATTTAAAATCGACAATTCGTACTCAAAAATAACTCTTTCATCATTAAATCTAGTAAAATACCACCATATATTACTATTTGAACCTTGAATAGTTATCGACGGAGTTCGGTCAGCGACTTGTCCGCTTCGACTGGCCCGTTGGTGCAGTGGGCCGTCCGACTGCAAAGCCAAAGGTCGTTGGTTCGATTCCCACCCAGGACAAAATATTAGTGCGATGAACAGAGGTATTTGCTCTGTTTCTAGTTGTTTTTTTTTTGTCTAATCTCCTTTCCTTCCTCTCTTTTTTATTTATCTATAAGAGTATGCATTTAAAATATATAACTACGTACGTCAGTTAACCAGACGGTTACCATAGTACAGGCTCTGCATAGTTTGGAAATGTGTGAGATGTCCCATGATATAAATATACTAAGCAAAAAATTACTCCGTCCATAACGATCGACATTAGATATGCACATAGGCCGTCAGTATACAGCACTCAACGGGTTAACAATAACCATTTGTTACTCACCATTCTCCAAGCACTCTTTCAGTGCGGCGGTGCTGTCTTCATTGATAAAGATCTTAACGCCGATCTTCAAATTCTTTCTCTCCTCCTCGGCCATTTTGTTTTGCACGTCGTCGTGGGGCCTGGTGATGGTCAGCACGGCCTCACGTGGCGCCGTCGACGCCGACACCACCATGTAACCCGAATGGTTGCGGGAAGTGTGGGGATCATGCTCAGGAATGCCATTCTGGGCTGGTGGGTTCTGGGTGCCCCACTCGGAGAGGGTCAGCTTTATGCTTTCGGACAGCTGTGAACAAATAGCACAAATGTCATAAAACTCCGGCAGTAAGCCACAATCCTGGAAACTGTCACTGCCTCAGGACTGCACCAAGACTGACAAAAAATCTAATAAGTAATATTCAGCTTCTTTATTTCGTATAAAACATAGTATAGCAGGCAAAGGTCCACTTTTTGAGCTATTAATAAAACGCCAGAAAACTCCAATGGTGGAGAGAAAATTCAAAATGTTCTATTCCTAATAGTGACCGATGAATTATAAAAGAACCGGAACTACTGTGTGAAATCAGTCATATTCAGAAATGTTATTGCAACATTGAAATCAAAATAATTTTTTGGATGTTTTAAGCACTGTAAAAAGTGTATCAAATATTATCACAATCATTCACAAATTAAAATATGTTTAAAAAAACGGACCTGCAAACAACTCTGTGGTTGCCTTTTGTATTTTTTTTTTTATAAAATTACAATGCAAAATATATTTTTTCTACCATTATTACTATTTACATTTATTATAAATTAACATAACTACAATAGAATGCTAAATTTTCCAAATGCCATAAGATTTGCAATTACATACATATAGAAACAGTGACAGATAGATCATATATATTAGAAAAAAAAAATGGTTTTCCAAATTATTTTCTTAATTGCACTTGGTCATTGATAGAAATATTCTTTTAAAATAACTATGTAGAGTAATAGTGTGCTTGTTAAAATTTAATGCTTTGATAATAAAATATAGATTTCATATAAACAAGCAAGCACTGATTTGTTTGTAAAGCAAAATCAAATTTACTATGACATGCTACATCCTTGCCTATAATGACCAAACTAGAAACAAACAAACAACACTAAAATGTATGTAGTACCATTTACTAGAAATGATTCAAAAGGAAATAACTTATTCGAACAATGCATGTTTAATCAATTCACATGGCATATAGAAAATGAGTTGTATATAATAATTTACCATTATAAAATTTCCTATTTGTATGACATGTAATCTACATCCATATTGATTTGTTTGGCATATTGTTTCATAAGTTCTCTTTGCATTATATATTTAATACAATGTTTGCAATGAGGTTAACTTTATAGACATTCTACCCTAGAAACTCTTTGAATTCTTGTGTTACTAGTAAATCAATGTAGCCAAAATACAATTCAAGATCATAATATTCTGAAATGATTTTGAGTTTCACCACTAAGCAATAAATTCATATAAACAACTCAATAAAAATAACTTAGATATATGATCTTCAAGTAAAAAATATACTGATTTAATTATATATTATAAAATATGGCACAAAAACTACATTATAAAAAAAAATTGTGGATTGAAAATGCATTTGAATTTCCACATAATTACAACATAACATAAATCTATTTTTATTTCTTTATTGTTTATCACCATTTCAAAATTTAGCATTAATAAAGGAAATTTTAGCAACTAGACATCCTACTTAAAGTAAGATATATACATATATATTCAACTTTGAGTAAACCCAAATTAAACTAGAGGTTATAGCAGTATTACTAAATATAATGTTCAATTCACTAAATGAGAGTGATTAAATATAAAACAATGGAATAATACATGTATGATAAAAGTGCTCAATTTCTTTTTTCTCCATTTTTATTTCAAAATTATATTAAAAATTTATCTATTCGTACAAAATCAATTATTGTTGCCTAGCAGAGTACACTATGTTTAAAATCAAAAATCTTCGAATATATGATTGACCATGACGATCAAGTTATTACAGATAGGAAATTTTACTAACCTCTTCAGTTACATTCTGTCCAGCCTTTTTTTTAATATCGATCAAGTTCAGGACATTCCCAGTATTAATTGTCACTTTTGAAGCACTTTTTAACATCGTGACCACTACGATTAAAACTTTTTGCGACTATATTCAGGCCCGACACAGTTTGGACCAAGGTTACCGGTTAATATAAAAACTAACAGAAATCAGATTATGATATTACAGAACCGTACGCCAGCAGCAACTCCAATAAACTGAATACTCGCGGCCTTGCATTGCGGAAAGAACTTAGTTTATATCATATCAGCTGTTCGGACGATATGACGTATTTAATCGTATTGTGACGAAATAAAAGTATTTGCCCCTGAAAGCCCCATTATCATATCATCACAAATCTTGATTATTGAATCATAATTTTAAAAAGGTCTTTATTTTTTATATTTTTGCTTAGATACAAAAATTTTACAATATGAGCTAATTAGAAGGATTAGATTAGATATTAGTATTGCCAGATTACTTGTAGAAAACACGATGCAGTTATTTATTCTTAAAAAAAATATCTTATGAGATGATTTGTTTTACTCGTATTAATTTGTTCCTATTTCTTTACTATATTGTTCTTTATTGTACTCTTTGCCATATTCGCAAAACATCACGTATAATTATTATATCGAAACATAACATAATGTATAAGTCTAATAAGTAAAATATGCTCTGGGAAATTTTTTGTTGTATAATATTGTCTGCAAAATGTTACGGTTAGAAAACCAGCTATATTGTATAATATAACAGATATTATAATATGTCAGCCACATTGGGGAGAATCCCCAAGTGCAAGTATTGAAAATAAATCAATTTCTAAAAAGAGTGTTACGGAACCACGAACGCTGGTGTAAATATGTGAAAATAATTTATTATATATTAAATTATTAACTGAAAACTCGCCCTTGTACATATTGTGAAAAAAAAAACGAGCTAATGAATAAAAAAAACTAACCTAACCTATACTATACCCAGTAGGGTATAGTATAGGTTTCTTTATATATACTATAGTAGTATTGAACTTTTGGGTGTACCAATAAAAAAGTATCAAAATTCAAGTATCTCGAGCATATTTTAACAAAGGACTTGAAAGATGATGCGGATATGGAACGGGACAGAAGAGCTCCTACCGATATAACATGCTGGCCCGCAGGTTTGTCCGTTGTACAAAAGAAGTAAAACTTACCCTATTTAAGGCATACTGTCAGTCTTTGTACGTGTGGCTTGTGGGCCAATATACACAAACGTCTCTTCATGCTCTTCGGATCCAATACAATAATACTTTCAGAGTGCTGTGCTTTTGGGGCTGCTGCGGTTTTGTAGTGCGTCGGGTATGTTTACGGAAAACCGTACGAATGGCTTTTCGGCTGTTATATTTAAAAGAGTAGCCTTTCTAATGCACAGATTTCATGGAAGCACCAACCGCATCCTGAAAACCATATCAGAATAACCAGATAGCCGCCAGTGTTCTGTGGCATTTGGTTCACACACACACGTGTGTATTCTTGATGCAACAGGATGGCTTAAAGGAGGCTAATGTAACTTGTTTTAAGTTGTTTCCGTATTATCTACTAACACGGTTCTTATGTTTCTGTATACTAACATCTACGGAACACGGTCCGAAATAAATTATTATTATTAATCACTTTTTTTGTACTTGAGAAGAAAGTTCATATAATCTCAAGTGGTTAAACGCTTTTGCTTTAAATTAAGTTTTCTTTTACATTAACATAGAAAAAAAGTAAAAAAAAATGTGTTACATATATTTTTTAATCCAAATTTTTGGAATAGATAATCTTGTGGAAAAACTTGTTTACTTTAATGTTACCTACGGACACCTGCCTGTATGACGTACATACCACATTCCTATCCTACTCTTGTTACACCAAGATCGTGGAATCGTGTCGTGAGAAATATAATTTTACTGACACTAGCAAATTGTCACCGTAGGTAAGGATACCTACCTGCATGACGTACCTACCACATTACTGTCCGGCTCAAGTTCCAGTAAGATCACGGAATCATGGCGTGAGAACCGTAAATTCGCTGATACCAGAATACCGTCACTGTAGGACAATCACACTCCTTGCTCGACCGTCGAAGCCAGAGGTTGTCATTTAGATTTAAGTAGTTTTGTAAGCTTTTAGTTAATAAAGATTACAAAGGACAAAATCGCCTTTTTAAAAACTCTCGTCGAGTAGCCACCTACGTAATTTGAGTATGTTTATTAGTGACAAATACATAGATAACGTTTTTGTGCAACAGTCAGGTCATAGTAGATTTTAGGACGAGACTTCATAATTTAGCACCCGCGCTTCTGATTATTGAAGTGTTCACTCGTGTGAAGCTAATCCTGGATGCAGTAATTAGGTCGCGGTATACTTTAGAATAGGTTATCAATAAAATAAAACACCTATATAAAATTTAGTAACAAAATAAAGCGGCTGAATATTGGTGACACCTAACTTACGAAATATGAGGTTAGCACTGAGCGTAGCAGCCAACCCACTTACTTATATTAGGCTATTAAAATTTAAAAACAGTACAAATTCAACTTGTTTCATTAATAATTATAGAACTAATCAACACTCATTGCCATAGATATTAATCAACAGTTAGTCTCTCTTCTTTTGTCAACCCTGGCATTTTATAACAGGGTGTCATAATTGAATTTAACAAGAGTCAATTTTTTCGGTCTTGAAACATCAATGTTGCTCAACTTTGACGATGTCGCACAATATTTTATTTCGTAAGCAAAGTTTTATATTCAAGATTCTGAATTACTTTGTCCCATTAAGTTTGAAATTTATATGCCGGTAGACAATAGATTACTTCACGGTTATGTTTTAAATTTATACCTTAGATAAATTTGTATTCACAATGACAGTGTAAAAAATTGCAATACGTCGATGTTTCGTTGTGTCTTATAGCAACTTTGATGTTCGAACATAGGTTTTAATTTTTAACATTGATGTTCACTGAATATTTATCAATTTCAAATATTAAAAAATTTTCAAGTTGGAGAAGTTCTCTCGTCTAAAAACAATTTTAGGCGTAGAATTAAGTTTTATACGTGTTAATTTCCGTTCTAAAAGCATAAGACATGAGTTTTTGACATTTGACTATATCATTTTAAAGTGACAACTAAAATTATGTCAAAAGTTCGTTATGTTATTGGCAATTTGACGTTAAAGTTGGTTATGTACAACCTATCGTTGTGCAATCGAAACGAAATCGAGTTAATTTTGTGCTATTTATATTATATTATACTTTAATATTTTCTTTATATATAAGACACAAAATGGGCGTTGATATTTTAGGTTTTGCTTATGCTGCTACGGTGGCTGCAGGAGGAATTATGGGTTATGCCAAAGCAGGTTAGAAATTACGTTTTTGTGAAATAAAGTAGAGTACTTATTATGACTCGCATTTTTAGTTGATAAGATGAATTTTATAATGATTAGTCTAGATGTTTCTCATAGATACCTATTATAGATATAACTCTATTAGAGGTAAAGGTAGTAAACTACCTTTAATATCTTTGTTCCGTTTATAAAAAATAACATAACTTTTATCAATTTTTATGTTCCTTGATTTAACTCAATTTTTATACGAATTTAGGCATTCATGATAGCGCATTGATAGATAAAAATTTTATCTAAACATGACCACTTTTATAATAAATATTTTAATTGCTATTGTATTATTAAAGAGAAGTAATGTTATAATAACATGTCATATAAATTTGAATTGTTCATGTTGTACATTTTGTACCCACCAACTTTTACATGGTCACCAAGACTGACCATGTAAATCTTTAGATAAAACTCTTATACATGTTAGTCCCCATTTCATTTGTATAACCACTTGAATGTCCATGGGTAGGTACTGTAGTACCACAATTTTCGAAAATGGAAATTATGTAAACAAAGATTTTCATTTTGATTTGTTATATATATGCTGACATAAATAAACTTACTTACTTTTTACAAATGTTTTATCAAGGAATATTATGCAGTTTTTTGGCATGATAAATGTTTATTGCATGCAGAATTTTGATGCTAAAAACGATTCGCGACTTCCGGATGTTCAAGTGGTTATGGGATTTTTTTTAAAATTTTTAAATTAAATTGTCTTGAAGTGAGATGTGGGCATTTGTAACTTCATGGCTAAATTTGTGTAAATGTCAGTGAGAATATGAAGATAAATACATTTATTATATTACTATTTTTGTGTATGTATAATATTGTGCATTGTACTTGTAAACATATTTATGATACCATTCATCAATATAATATGTTATGGTAACATGTAAAATTCTACTGTGTACATACTTTAATATAAATTTCAGGATCCATACCTTCCCTAGGAGCAGGAATAATTTTTGGATCAATATTAGGTAAGTTACTCATTATATTGGTGTGAGTGATCAAAGCTTTGCTTATTTCTTTAATTATTCGCCTATTTACTTTTAAAATAGTAATTTTAATTTTAATTATATTTTTATATTAAAAAGCTGAATTATGTTTGTAATAAATTAATTTAGGAACTAACTTACCTAGTTTATAATTAAATTTCATCTGTAGTATACTATAATGTCACTGAGTAACATATTTAAAAACTCAAATGATGTAACCTAAAGTGTAAAAATATAACCAATAAAATTTAAGAAGATGATCATCAACATCATGTTGCTGAAATTTGATCTTGAATTCTGTGAATAGTAGATTAGAATATAATACTACAGTTTTAGAGTGTATCATTTCCACAAAAAGATGTGCGATACCATATAACTAATTTATGTGGAGAGTTATAGCTATAATAAATTAACCTGGCCCTAAGGTTTTTTAAAAGAAAGATGTTTATGGTGTGGACACTTATGTGTTGGCGTTTATCATGCATAACTACTTGAAAACCAATATATAAGGCCGTAAGCAATATATAAATAGCACTTTTAACTTAGTGTACTTTCAAGTTTTGAGATAAATTCTTATTATCTCTAATAAACTTTTTTTATTTCTACCACAAAAATAATAACTTTTCAATGTGAAAGCAAGGATGATAGTCTGACCTTTTTAATCAAAGGGTTTAGGTAGTAGAGCTGGGTGAAACTAACTGAGACAACAAGTATATCAAACTGTAATTTATACTTAATAAAAAGAAACTTTCATTGTTAGTTTAGGACATTTACTAATGTACTTTCTTCAACAGAAAAAAATCAATATGAAATATTGGCAAAGTTCATAATCATACAAAGCACAAAATACACCTTTTTTATTTTTTATAATGATACAATTATTAGTGTTATTTTAAATGCATTATGAAATTAGGGCCCCACATATGATATTACTTTTTAATTGAATGAACAAGTTGTTAGTTCATGTCAGTGCATCTTTAAAGAGGGAAGTTTTGAATTCTAGGGATGTAAATCATGTTTTTAAAATTATTCCAGTACTATAAAATATGGTATAAACTATTTCAATTTCAGGTGTGGGAGCCTACCAACTTAGTCAAGATCCATCTAACTACACTCTGATGTTAGGGACAACAACAACTCTAGGAGGCCTTATGGGTTACAGGTACAATATAAAATGATTAATTGATGTTGTTAAGATAGTTGGTGCAATGGTCACTCTTAGCTTTGGCGTCAGCAGGATGTAGATTATTTAAGAATTGAATTCATCTGGAAATAAATTTTCTTGATAGTTGATGTCTTGTGAAATTTTGTTATGTTAAATATTTTTACAACAATAAACACTAGATGTAGTTCTTTGAATTAATACATAAGAAGAGAATAAGTTCAGTTTATTTAACTATATCATTTGTCATGAAAGAAATTTATGAAATTTGGGAAGAAAATTTTAGAGATCTGAACTTTTATGTTTTATTATTATACTTTTATTAAAGAAATTTAATAAACACCTAATACCTAATGCTGACGTCGGTAATTACGGAATATCAACCATCAGTGTCTAAAGTCCCTTAAAAATAAAATAAAAAATCTGTTTTAACATATACTGGAGACTAAATGATAATATATAAATGTAAAGCATTTTTCACACTGTTACAATTCTTGCAAAGTCCTCACCATAATGAAATCACTGCACTAGCAGTTGTTCTCTCTCAATGCAGTTATTGCCAAAAAACTTTTAAGTTTGAAGGGCGGTGTTGCTAGTGTAATTATTGCACATAGAGGTATACCATCATAAATCACAGTGCAGCAGTCGTGCAGGTCCTGTATGTAACTGTGTTGGTGTAGCTAAAGGCTGGTTTACCATTGGGCACATGAACTGCTTCTCTTGTTATATATTTAAAAAAAAATCTAATCATGTGTATTATAAATATTTTTTTAGAAATGTAATCAGAAAATATTACCTCTTAATGAGATAAAAAAGCTCAATCAACAATTTTCTTTTTACAGATTTTACAACAGCAGAAAGTTTATGCCAGCTGGTCTTGTTTTCTGTCTCTCAGTTGGCATGCTTGCAAAATTATTGGTACATAATGTTGGTGCCAAATCATCACCCATTAAGGCTGGCTAAGCTGTTGTTATATTTAGTAAATACCAAGTTTTAGATTAGCTGTTATGACCTACTGTAGTGTTTAAGTGAACTTTTCAACAAACAAGGTGAACAAAATTTTTTATGGGTATTATTAAAATTTGGTCTTAAAATATTTTAAGATTCATTTTAGCTTTATGATATCGCATTTATGGGAGTTAAAATTAATTGTTTAAGAATAAATATTTATTCAGATGAAAATTTCTTTTCAAAAGGCTACTAGGCTACTATGGCAAGTATTTTTATTGGTGTTGGTATTTTTTTTAAATGTTGGTTTAAAATTAAAAAAAAAAACAACCATTCAGTTTTGTTATTTTCTTTTCTTCCTTTTAATATTTATACAATTTGGACGGATAAGAATTGGCTGATACAAAGTTGAATATAATAAATAATTAGCAATCAACGGCAAGTGATATTATAGAAGTTAAGCTTACTTCTTCATTTTAAGTATCATATAGATACAGTCAAAGCAAAAACTTTTATGAATTTATTCTATTGGTAACTTTATAATTAAAGATCTATGTCACATAAATAATTTTAGATAATAAAACATGCTTAAATTATAACAAAATAGATTTATATTTAGGACAAATAATCTAATATCAAACAAAAATTTATAAAGTGAAAATTAAACTAAAACATACACTATTGTTCAGAAGGCTGCGAACCAGTCGCTACGACGAAGATTTAGGTGAAAGAAAATGAAGTCCTAAATTTAAACTTCTTAAAAATTATAAAAGGCACTTTGTGGCAGTTTATCGTTTTTATGAGATATATTTTACAACCGTTTACAACGAACATTTATAGACTTAAAAGAGTATTACTATGATTCCAAAACCAAATTTAAGGATACGCAACAGTTTCATGTTGGATCTGTTTTGATCGTGTTATCCGCGTAAAATGTAAATGCGCCTACGAAGCTCGTCTAAGATTGCAAGAATCAGAAGGACAATATGCGCAATGGAAGATATTACTTCTTGTTCGCGTTGCAGTCTTAATCGCTGTACTAAATGTTGTTTTGCCTTCCACTGTATATTATTTATGAGCACACGTTTAAGATATTAGAAAATGTCAAGCGATTCTTAGTTTCAGTGAGAGCACATTTGCAAAACTAACTTCGTTTAGGCGCTTTTAAATTTCGCGCGACCTAAATTTATAGATAAAAAAATAACCTAATGTACTTATAGTCCATTAATAGTTACACAATCACATTATAATATCACTCACAGAACTGTGTCTGACACTTTAAAGTCACGTCTTCAGACACATTTTTCCACGCATACAATTGCGCACAATCCCGTTTTACCCGCTGAATATCGAATATTACTCCGTAAATACTCAGAAGAAAAAAAAATCTTACCAGTTCTATTACAAAATGTTTCGATTTAGACACGAAGCAATATAATTGCTGTCAAAGTGACAGTAATATATGTTACAAATTTATTGGTAATCAAACATCTGTTAAAACAGTGATATTCTTCTGCACGGGTTGTGGCGCACATTTCACAAACTGTAATAAGTAGGGGCTGGAAATGGGGACTGCCTCGGTATAGGCACCATGGCAAAATTGAAAGGCGACCCGCAGGGACCACAGTAGTCTCAGCATTCCAGCATAGCAGTCTTCAGTAATTAGCTCGCACATAACGTTAGTGGCGGCTGCTGAAACATCAAGAAATATATGTTATTACAATAAACAATATACCTATATGTATATCAGTTCATCGCTTTTGAAAACTATTTAATTAATTAATTTAATGTATTCGAACAATCCGAGCTCAAATCTTCACTTAATTTATTATTACAAATTTAAGCGCAGATTTACAGTCAGTCTTGTGATAGATAAACACACAACTTCAACCGAACTGTGACAATAAAATTTTGTGATTGTATACGTCTTCGAAATGGCGTTTTTTTTATTTTTGAATGGCTTATATTTTTAATCTGTCTTACTCATAATACATCATACTTGGACGCGCAATGAGAGCTTTTATTGACATTAAATAGCTATTAAAAGTAGAAATAAAAGAGTACACAGTGTTGAATATAGGTTGATAATTGTTATTCTATCTAACAGTGAAATGGCTACTCGAATTGATTTCGTTATACCATGATAAACGGAAGTGTAGTGGATGAAGAAATTAACGATCCATGCTCAAGAGTTCTGAGGAATGTAAAGGTTGAGTTCTTGACAACTTTGTTTATGTTGCGAAATGTTTATTTTAAATGTCTATGTGTACGTTCATGATACGATATTATCTACAATAATGAATGTGCTACATATGTTGTGGTTGCAATCTGTTTTGTTGCATTATCTAATACTCAAATTCATAAGAAGATTTAACAGTGTCGGTTCTAACTTATTTACTACATACTATTGTAGTGCAATAGTTTAATAGAATATGTAAGACATCGTGCTATCATAAAATAATTTTGCGGAATAATAGGTGTAGAAATATTTTTTTACGTCACTAAGTCAAGTGTGTTATAAAAAAATGGTGCGACTTTCTTTAGCCCTGACCGTTAGATTCTTCGTGACATTTCCTTATTTGTATATATAATTAATTGCAATTAAATATTACATTGGCAACAAATTGCAACCTGATCTGTTAAGTGAAACGACGTGAGACAGAACAATGTGAAATGTGCGACGATCCAGGGTATGCGGAAGGAATGAGAGTATCCGTATGAGAACGGCGGAAGGTGATGACTCCAATGCTGTCCATGCTCATTCTTAATTCCTTACCAAAAAGTGCTAATTTGGCACGTCTATCCTATGTTTGGATTAATTCGCCGGTGGTGAGGTTCCTCTGGTATGAGTACACCAGTCTCGCCGGCTCAATTTGGACTTGTTGCGAGTTCGCATCGGGCCTGATCGAGTTGTCGCTGGATTTGGCCTGCGAGTAGTACGTGCCTATCTTGAAGGCAGACTTAATCCCTTTATCGGGGAAGGGGCTTTTAGTCGTCGGCCGGCCAAAGTAGGTGTCCAACTCGTCTTTACTAAAGAACCCGCGTTTGGGCGTCTCAGACTTCTGTGTCGCTCGGAAAGTTGTGAAATCTTTGAAGTCGTACGGACTTCTCGTGGTCGTTATGAAGATTTTCTGTAGTGTACTACTTTTAGTTGTGGACGGCTGAGTGGCAGCGGTGGTTCGTTCCGTTCTATACTCTGTGGTCTTCCACGGATTGTAGTAGTTGTATTTGTATGGTCTCTCTGTGGTCGTTGATGTTGTTGTTGTTTTTGTGGTGGTGGTGGTCGTCGTTGTTGTTGTTGAGACGGTTTCGGTATTCTTTTTGAAACCCGAGAAGTAGTTCTGTCGGTATTGTGCGGGTGTTGCTGTTGTGCTAGCTACGTATGGCTTTGTCGTGTCCCCTTTACTGTGTGCGTGTTCGCAAAAAAAATTGACATTAGTTACAGTGTCGCCATTATGAATCTACACACCCTGACAGCAATGAGCCAAATGTATCTCATTCCGTAGGCAGTAGTGTGATTTCAAACGGTATTTTTCCAACTAAAGTAGATTTTGAATAAATTATCAAAAAAGATTGGCATCCTTGGAGCTCAGATAGTGTTCCCGCACTCACATGGACCACGGAAAGCACCAATACGATATTGTATTTTTTGTTTCATATTTAAATCAAGCCACGTGAGTGCTAAAATCAAACAAACTGTCCATCAATTACTAAACGTGGTCGCAGCTTTGTGCTTAAAATACATTAACTAACGGCAGTAAGTTTTTTTAGAGTCATTTAAAAATATATTTTGTTTTTTTTATGTAGTTGGCTGACAAACGAGCAAGTGGTTCACCTGATGGTCAGCGATTACCGCCGCGCGATTACATTTGCAACATTACTGAACTTGCAAATGCGTTGCCAGTCTTTAAGGGGGTAAATTTTAGAGAGGGAAGGATGATGATCAAGGAGGAAAGGGGGGAGGAGGAGCGGGAACTAGAGTGAGAGAAGGAATAAGGGGAGGGAGGG
>DWHO01001870.1:0-14358 GCA_018247575.1 Eurytides lysithous rurik | reverse complement strand
TAATGCAATATACATCTATTCCAGTCTTAAGATAATAAGTCGTTACTCTGCCAGAAACCCATAACAAACTACAAGTCCTCTGTAATTTATAGGCAGTGTCTAGAATTGTAACAATTATAAAATTAAACAGTACAAATAATAAATTCAGTAAAGAATATCCGTGTGTTATTGGCCATCCTACCCACTTTTGTAATAAATAATTTTTCTGATACTTGTACGTTTGAATTGTTTACACTAAAAGCTTAGATTTCTTAGTAAAGCTGGGTTTCAATGATATCAAATACAAGAATAAGGAAATTGTGGATGTTTGCACAGCGATAATCAGTCAACATCCCGTAAACCGCTACTTGGGATGAACACAATTCCTTATGACAAGACACTTACGACCACATTGTCTAAGGACCATGTTCAACCTCCTACTGGTTATTAAGTGCGAGGGCGTATAGTAAAATTTCGTTTGCGGTGTGGCACAAATTCTCTTTAATCGACATAAAAAAAATCCAATCAAATAATTACAATAGTATTTTTTATCTGCTCATATAGAAATGACGTCATACGCCATGGGAGGTCACATATGAGAATGTTATCGCATACAAATTAGAGGCGGTTAACAGGCGAATGATTAATGTACCACCTTATGCAAATAAACCCATAAATACCACAAGTTTAACTCGGACAGGTTGAGGCGTTAGTTAAATGATAGTTAAATAATTGATATTAGCCTGTTTTAATAAGCTTTAGATAAGTCTTCAAGTGTCTTTAAACGTAAAGTGAGTAAGTACATGAAATAGAGTTTAACATTAATCAGCGTGTTAAAATTTTAAGTTGCCATTTGCTGAAGTTTCAAATTTCTTTAAATGATCCCAGCATATGTTCGGGGACGTTTCCTTTTTGGCAAAAACAGAAGATCAACCGTTATTTATTGCGATGAACCTCGAAATATGCAGATACGGAATTTCTGTGTACCTGTTTTTCGCCTGCTTTTTTACGATGGGGAAAAATATTTATACTCACGAGGATAATGGGGTTACCATCAAACAGTAGGACAGGGCAGCCTGTGTGTTTTGCTTAATTTTTTTACACAAAAAAAAAAGATCAGTATAACTAGTTTAATGTCAAGTGGAAAACATTATTGAATGTTATAGTCACTCGATTGCTGTTAATTATTTTATAAATAAAATTTCATGGATTCTACAGCGAGCAATTCCTCAAGGAATGCGAAAGTTGTGAATGTTTTCAAAATACAAAGTGAAATTCGCTGTCGATCACGAAGCATAAAACCTTAAGAGATGTTGGAAAATTAGCCTTTCTATCAATTTTCCCTTTTAGACGAAACTCGTTGGACAAGATAGGGATATAAAAATAACTGATATAGCGTGGTTATGAGGTATCGCTACTTATATACGAAACGTATTCAAAAAGTCTACAGCTAATAAGAGGAATAGAATAAGAGGCTGCAATGCTACTTATATACCGAATGTATTTAAAGAATATATAAAGAAGATATACACTTTGAAAGGACAGTCCTTTCGGCAGGTATGGTCACTAACTTTTACGGTGGTGAAGCCACGCAGCTGCTCCCGCTGCTGAATGGGCCGGGCTCGAACCGGATTAGTACCACGACCTCACAAAAAATCCGCGTATAGTGGAAGTGTTTATACTTCCACGTTTCGCCCGGCGAGTGAAGTAGCCGGTGGTCCAATCCCCTCCCCCTCCTTCCTAGGTCTTCCTCCATCCCACCCCCTTCCGCTCTTTTTCTTCTTCCTCCCTCAAAATTTCCCCCTTAAAGGCTGGCAACGCCTTTGATAGCTCCGTCATGCTGCAAATGTCCATGGGCGGCGGTAATCACTTACCACCAGGTGAGCCGCTTGCTCGTCAGTCTAATTCATAACAAAAAAAAACATCAGCACTTGAAAGGACAGTCCTGCCTCTTCCAGCGGGCATGGTTACTGTAACATCCCACGTCGCATGACCGCGGCAACCGCTCTGCGACGTTGCAGCCATAACGTTATTTACAACGCCGGCCGGTTGGCTCACGGGATAAAACTCCTAGCCGCAAGATGACACCGTTTCCCCTTTTCCGACGCAACGCGTTGTCCGCTCACCGATGTGACGTTTCAGTGAAGACGATTCATAATCGAGACACTATGAAGTGTATGAATATCGGTGGTTCGTAGTTTGTTTCTTGTATTTTCACGCCTCAACAATAATGCCGTTTTGTATTGACGAATGATGACGATAAATATATTTTTTTTAATTGTGAACATCGATTATTACACTCGGGAGAGATTTGAACATATCTATATATATTAACGTTAATTATAATAATATATTTTTTATTCGACACATTAAGTACGCGTAAGTGCGTTATGCGTCAGGAATCCGTTTCTTTCCAGTCGTGACCGTGTTATTACAAAAAAGATTACGATATTTGTTTTGTAATAATAAGAAAAGTGATGAAATTAAAAAAAAATCTAGTTATGAAATTAAAGGTTCACAATTCTTTAGTGCCAACAGGCATGCGTTTTATGTGAAACTCGCTGGGGATTCAGGAAGCTTTATGGTTCGATTGGAGAACAAGTTCCCCTTGAACATTTCCTAGTTGCAGAAAGGGCCCATTGTTCCACTATCTGGACTAGTGACTCAGCCGGCTGTTCGCGTTTCTAATTGCGTTCGCATCGCCGCTAAGTGCTAAGCCGGTACGCTAATACATTAGCTTAGTGAACTATTGTTTGTTTACGGAGTATGGCTAGAAAATTTCTTTAACAAAGCACCGCGAGTTTTTGACGGTTTATTTTATTTTCATATAACTAGCTCATTGGTGTAGTGGTTAGTGCTCCTTACTGCAAATTCAAACGTCGTAGGACCGACTCCCAGTGATAACCATTGGTTGTGCGATGAGTAGAGGTATTTGTTCCTTGTCTGGATGTTAATTGTCTACATAAGTATGCATTTAAAATAAATAACTAGAATAGTTGTCTGGTTACCATGGTTAACTAATTTAGTTAGTTTTCTGGCTCTGTTTAGTTTGGGGATCACATGGCAATGAGTGAGATGTCCCATGATGTTATTGTTATATAACAATCTTTGATAAATAACTAATAAAAGTTACCGCTTCTAAGTTTGAAAACCTTTCAAGAGACGAAATTGTAACAAGTCGAAATTGGTGAATTTAAATTGGACTCGAGTCACCTTTCCGTTCGAGGCGAGATAACGAAGTTGGAAAAGACATCGGCGGTGTTACTTAAACGTTTGAAGACGTTCCAAATGACAAATTCGTCGTCGCGACAGGCTCGATGGGTACAGTCGGGGACGTCAATCCGGAGCCTCGGGGCCGCCGTGTAATCACCTCCACTGGGTCAACGTTTTCTTGCCCCCGCCAATTTTCTGCATGGCGGATCAAACCCAGGACTTGTGCGGTCCAAACCACGAGCGAATGGCGGATTTTTATTTCTCTACGACGTAAAATAAGCATCGATAGAAATACAATAATTTACGATAGTATTATGTTAGCAATTCGTAAATAATAACAATACCATCTAATCACTGTCCAATAGCTTCTGGTGGACCAAAATGCGTGGAATTTAGTTTGGTTAACTCGTATTAATGTATGAAAGTATATCGTAGCGGTATTTTAAAAGAACAACTGTCAAGTTCCTCTTTGACTTTTCTCAGTAGAAATGCATTCCGAGCCGCTGGTAGCTGATAGGTCCTGACGAAATGACATGTAAAACAGAAGTGAAAAAAAAGTGCTTGTAAGGCCTATGTGAATCGTCTTTTATAATGTTTTTATTACAAAAATAGCTCTCTCGATGTCTCGTAAGATTTTAAGGCGACCTGCATATATTACTTAATAATTTTGTTCAGTCGACTCGCAACAACTTCTGATCACTTACTATTTAAAATGCTTAATGCCGGTATGTATTTACGTAGGTTCAAGCAGTTTCGTTCCCAAAACGCGCTATAGACAGGAGTTTCTTCGGTTTTGCAATTCATCTGGGCGGAGATGACCGTTCGGGATAACCGGGTTAGATCCGGCTCCCTCGGGCCCGTGCCCGGATTAAGATGTTTTACCTTTCGGCTATCTCCGGGCGAAGGGATTACTCGTAATTCGTAAGTTATCTGCGAGGGACTTGTTCGCGAAGTTTCTGCGCCGAAATGAGTTTGTCGGATTCGACATCGCGACGCTCCACGGCGCAGATGAAACGTATCGGGATGTCTAATTGCGTTTCCAGGAATTAGGGCGTCGATTTTCACGCTCAAGAGTCCGTTCCCGCAAACGAAGTTCCGATCGGATGATAAGCGGCCGTTCAGTGGACCGACTTTAATGGTTGGGGTGAAGTAGGTTTTGCAATTAGCATTCACCTACATTTGGCGTAGTAATATTTCAAAATTTCCGTTTGTGGTTTACGGTATGGTATGATTGTAAATTCAACGTGCTTTTATCACTAATTCTTTGATGTATAATTAAAATAGAATAATACATAATGACCTAACACTTGATAACTCATTAAATTTGATATTGAAGATAAAAAATTAAAAAGTTCACAGAGTCGTAACATATAATGAGAAGAATGCCCTATAATATAAAAAGAAGTATAAAATATTTTTGTTCTATAACATATGTCTATTATTTCATTATGTTAATAATATTTTTTAATTCACTTCACCGACTGTTGGTGAATCGAAAATTTGAACATAGAATATATCAATACTCAAAAAAATTGCTGCACGAAGGAAGTATAAATCAATAAGCTCTCGGATTTACAAAATTCATTAGTTATGAAGGTTAGATCGTAGAATAGAAATGTGATTTAAAAGTAGGCGTTTACCGTCTCAATACGAGGTATACACGGACATCCGGTGTCTTGACGTCGTAAGACATACCACACCATACCATACCATACATTACGTACGTCTATATATGTTGATGACACCTGCCTAATTCTTTCTGTACCACCCAATGGCTGACTGGTAGAAAATGCCTACGGCATTAAGTCCGCCATTGTATTAAATTTGTACATGAAGTCTAAATAAACAAATAAATAAAATACCAGCCCGCTGGTCCGGCCTCACAATGCCTCTCTATTCAGACCAATTTGCCCCGATTAGATATCGAGTTGGACGCCAAGGAGCGTTTAAATCTATCCACGGGTAATGTTTACGTGAGTTGAACAATTAGCTGGCACCGAAATGTACAAACGCCGTCTCGTGTAAGGCGGCCGACACTACGACGCCCGCCTTACACCGTAACTAGTCTTTTTAAAACTGAATGTACGTGTACTTCTGCTTTAAATCCACCCAAATCTTCAATAATCAAAATGATGCAGTTAACGACTTGTCTATTGTCACCAAGAATCGGAAGATTCCAAGCAAATCTGATTTAAATCGACAAAGATCAGTTAAAAAGGTAATGTTGGTATTTGACATTTTATTTTAACACTTAACGGACGGGCCCCGTAGATTCACGTTTTTCCATTCCGACTTCCTAGGACGGGCCACGTAGATCTACGTTTTTGCTTAAATTTTAGGTAGGTTGCGTTGTTTTTTTTATTTTACAGATTTTTTCTTGGTGCCATTAGTTAGCACTATCTGCTTGTTGTTCCTACGGTGTAGTTTTGATTTAAGGAAGTATACAAATAATTTTTAAACGGTAAAAATGACCCTTCCGTTAAGTGTTAATCTGGCCTTTTTCAATGCAGTTAACGACTTGTCTATTTTCACCAAGAATCGGAAGATTCCAAGCAAATCCGAACACTTGGTCGATAGCACTAAGAATCTCTATGATTGAATTTTATTTAGTCTACTAACGCATTTTATTGCCTTATCTTTCCTTTATGAGGCAGGTACGCCAATATGGTACAATGTTAATAGGTTTTCATTCCAGCTTTCTAAGGTTATTAAGGTAAAGTAAAAAGAAAAACCTGATCTTACAAAAACATTCGAGTTTAAGACCTAAGTATTAACCGTGAAAGTAAGAAAAGATATGGGTATGTCAAATATACATGTAGCAATTTTAAAAAGGATAAAGGTACAAGGACTTTCCGAGTTAAATACTTTTATAGCCTATTTGAGATCGACTTTGGAGTGACAAATTTTACAACCCTACAAAACAAAACGAAACAAAGTAAGTCACCGTAATAAAAACTTATTGAATAAAATCAACATTACTCTCAGAGAGTCGCAAGTAATAAACTATTGTTTAGGCGCAGTCTTTATGATCGACAAAGTAAGATTTTTGCAATTCAATTTGGAGCAATAGAAAAAAAATAACGCCATTAGAGATTCGCAAAGGTCCTATTTCGTCTGCTGCACTAAAACAGTTATATTTACTTACCCCCATTAAAATGAAAACAGGGCATTTCTAAATACAACCTTTGTTGTTATTGGTATTCGCTCATTTGATAAGTCCGAATATATAAAATTGTAACAATGTACAAAAGTTACAGCCAAGAAAACGACTATAGAATATTAAACAAAAGTAATTAAGGATTTTATAACGTTTAATTTTGTTTCTAGTCTGCTGTTCTTTACTTTAACAGGACAACTTGAATTGCGTAAACTCGTGTTTAGGTAAATACAAGTAATCGTTGTTAAAACCAACTTGATTTTAAGATGTCCAATTAATATAAAACTTTATCTGGTAAGTATAACGACGTTAAAAATTAAACGACAAATTAAATGAAAAAAATTCGAAACAAAATTATCAATATTCACAAACAATTAATTAAATATATACGCGTTAATATAAAATGTGAAGTGCGAAGGCAATTTGGTTTTGTTTCAAGATTTAATCGTGTTAACATAACAACCGAGTATGACTTGGTGAGTATGATGACATTTAAAACGTTTAATTTAACGAAGATGATCTGGGATATGAGATTGAATGTAATTAGTCGCTACGGGCATTGCCACCGCTTATCATTTAACAGCTTTTGAAATTATCCGTTATAAATAAAATACAATGTTGCCTGTTTTGTCGGATATTGAGTCTTCTTCTATCTTAGTAATTTCCGAGAAGACGGGGAAGAATATAAATATTGAAGTTTTCCTTTATGCCACATATAACAAGCCCAAGATTATAGCTGCAAAGAGATTTTATGAAACATTAACTAATAGATTTACGTAGATAGGCTATGACTCGTAATTGTCTTATATATTTCTGTATCTCGTTACACTTATATCGATGGGCAACTCAATCCCTATTATTGCTACAATGAAAAAGGCAGTTTAATAGAAAAGACTCAAATGTTAAAGCTACGCTCGAAGGTTTCACCATATCTTTTTAACCGACTTCAAAGAAGGAGGAGGTATTCAATTCGACTGTTTTTATGTGTGTTACTTAATACCTTTTTATTGGGTGTATGTGTGTGTAGACTTGATGATTTTATTTGAAAGCACGTGCTTGTCGTGTGACCCCGTATACTATTTAAGCAAGATTTAACGAGTAAGAGAGTCTTGAGTTATCCCTAATTATGCGTATTTCCGTTGTCAAGGTCTCCTCAGAAATTTAATTCTGATTGGACTTTGTACTGCGAACATGTGCTTAAAACTAAATAGGATTTATATGAATTTAGTTGAAGTTGATGCATTTTATAAAAAAACTGAAATTATATGACAGAGATCTATATGAGTACAATAATATGTTTTTACCCTGAAGGATTTGCCATATCTTTCATAACAAGCAGGTTAAACCGACACTATGTTAAAGTTCATGTAGACAGCGAATAGCTCGCGAGCCAGGCAGGGGCCTTTAGGGCGACAACCCTGACCGCTGTCTGGCTGATGAACTTCTATTTCGGTACGGCGCTACGGAGAAAACGTATCCAGGACGAATGCCGGGATAACACATGCGTGTTGGCCAGCGAGCGGGGCAAAAACGCGATGCACCGCCCGTTATGGGAATCCGGGCAGCTGCCGTTTTCTGATCCTGTTATTGAATAATGCAACGTTACGCGCTCTCTATCTCGCCTCATGTGGTCGCGACAGTGTCGCAATTAAACCCTTTTTATCAGCTGTGACGGGAGGCGGTCGCCGACAGCGGATCTGATTGTTGAACGGGTTATTGTAGAAACAAGATAATATCCTCTTAAGAGACCGGTTAAGAAATTCCCCCTCACAGAACTCTATGATCTACAAAAGTACATAAAACGCCGTTTTGTGGTAGAACTCTTCAAATCAAATCAAAATATATTTATTCAAGTGGGCCTTTACAAGCACTTTTGAATCGTCATATTTACACTTTGTTCATGAAAAAGCTACTACCGACGGAGCCGGCGAGAAACTCAACAGTTGCTCTTTTAAAATACGGTTACAGCACGTTAAGCCTTAATACAATGTAATAGCTATCCCATATATGAGTCAATCAATTACGTTTCACGCATTTTGATCTACCAAAAACTTCTGAACAGCGTAGTAATCTTTATGCAACAAAATGTTCTTAATTTAACTTTTTTTGCAAATCCACCTGCATCTCCACCTCTGAATTTTTTTTAAAAATCCTGCCCCTATTGTAAGATAAAAATATCTTGTGTCATAAGGGCGCATACATAAATTTCACACGCACAAACGTCCAGATTTCGAACTTATCTGTAGTTAATAGAAATATTTGTCCCGAGCGGAAATCGAACCCACGAAATGCGACGCCAAAGCCGATTACTTGGCAACTGCGCTAAATGGGTAATCGAATTGC
The DNA here is from genome assembly GCA_018247575.1 of Eurytides lysithous rurik. Taxonomy (NCBI): domain Eukaryota; kingdom Metazoa; phylum Arthropoda; class Insecta; order Lepidoptera; family Papilionidae; genus Eurytides; species Eurytides lysithous. The sequence goes on along the minus strand of DWHO01001870.1, from coordinate 5,666 downwards.
ATTGCCAGTTGTTTAAGAGAAAATAACTAAGTTTTTTATGCTATGTGTCTGTTTCTAGAGCAATTTCAAGGTATAGAGACATCACCTTGTGTCTTTATGGGACGAGAGCGGGGCAGACTCAAGCATCGGTATCTCGGGTAATTCTATATAGAGTCAGCTTTATTATCGTTTTCGTCGCTTTCACTGCAACTAGCTTTCAAACAGACACGGTATTTTAGCTCTTTACGCTAAAAAAACTTGGTTCATGGTTAATAATCGAACCAATATATATATGCATATTATTTAATATTAATATATTTTCATTACTTACACTATTATCATTACACTAAACATTAAATTGTCTTTCAAGTCTACTCAGCGAGGCTTCGTGCCAAGAGTTGAATTTCCCGTCACTGGTTATACCTCCATATTTGGGCATGAAACTAGCCCTCTTGTCACTACCATAAAAATAAAATTGCCCAATGTATCCAATGTTGGAGGACTTATATAAGTTGCTGTTACTTACAACAAGTTGTGAAAAAAGGGGGAGAATGAGATCTTATCTTATCTGGACTTGCGTTGATGCTTTTAGCCTATGCGGCTTTATAATGCTTCATCGGATCGCCGAATCCGTGGAAATGATAGTTTCCACGAATTGGATGGAGAATGAGAGCGAATAAAGGACGTGTAACAAAGCAACTGTCCGAAATCTTAGACAATAACTATTGGCAATGGCTTATTGGTTTATACTGTTAAGTGTTTACTGTTAACATACAAGTGTTTTACTTGCGTTTTTTAAAGAAGGATAGGTCAGCCAATATTATGCGTTTTATCGAGCTTACAAAATTACGAAGCGTGACAAGTTTATCCTTGTCGCCTTCGAATAGAGCCGATTCAATTATACAGAAGTTTAGATCGCAACAAATGCGGCTGTGCGTCCCGAAAGCGGATTTTAGAAATGTCACCGCTTTATATTACGAAAAGGGACCTTTTTTCCCTATCGACCGTTCGCAGGTAAACGGGAGAGCATGATTTATGGCCCCGCTTGTTTGCTCAAATAATCGATCCCCGGCGAATTAATTGCTTCAAGCGAATGCAGCTTCTAATGTCAGCGCCTAAGGCCCAATTTGCCGATGCCTTTGCGATGCATCACGCTTTTGGTGGCAACGAAAAATACTCCGCGCATTGTTCGGTTCGGGGACAAATATTTGGACAAGGAAGTTTGATAAATTTTAGTGAAAATCACATCGATTTGTGAAATTCAAAGTCCATTTGTTGTGTAAAATATACATTGTAACATTTGTTTAATCGATAATATTATTTAGGAAAAGGCGTGTGTTGCTTACTAAGAGATTCTATCGATTATTATTACACAAACATTCTATCGACTAGTATATAGCAAAGCTGTGTTGACGACCAAGTGAACACAGATTTGCTATAGAAAATATATTTTAAAAAGAAATAAAAATCACCGACTGTAAGTGGCAGCAAAAACACGTTGACTTTTGCCGAGGAAAAAAGAAGACAAAGTCCCGCGCTTTTGCCACAGACGAAAAAACATTTAAAACGTTCCAAGTCGCCCACCCCACGCCGGCGGCGTCAAAGCGGCACGTGCTGGGCCGAGGTAATATTGCCATTTTATCGTGGCACGGGGGCTCTGCCCTTGGAGGGCTGGGGACTCCTTAATCACGTGACGTCGTGGGTTTCCCCGGGCCCCCTAGCGGCGGCAACTTGCAGGGCTGAACGTTAATACTAACACGCCACTGATTACCTGCGCAAACAGCGAACAGACAAAGCCTAGGCGACGCATTACTAATTAGTGGCTGCCGTTAAACATGCCAGGTTACAAACGAAACAAGTAAACTTTGCTATATACATACGTAAGCTTAGAATGACGAATTTCGATGTCGCCCTAGCATGAAAATCCAAGGGTTTGTTTAGATGTATGTAACAGTGCCTCGTTTAATTTATCGCAACGTACGACATTATGTATACCATATATGAAAGACCATGGACACTCTAAAGTAGAATAAAGTAAACGAACACCTGTCATTAATGTCATTACGTCTGTTTCTACATTTTTTTTAATTAAAAGTCAATAACGTACTTCTCCGCTTTAAAGAAAGAATGTTCATCCACTTTTAACCCGCGTTTACAAAGTCTCAAACGACTGTCAATAGTTATCTAGTGACAAAAAGATGCGAGCGTACGACATATTGCCGAGTTGTTAAAGAAAGTCAGTTTGGAAACGAACTTGGAATATCCGAACGTATTTCTTCTGCCATGCGGTACTAGCTTATCATGTGTGGTTATGTTACTCCGTATCGTGGGGAGGTATCAAGATCAATATTGTAGCCGTTTACACGCGACGACATGTTTTACAGTTGTAATGGAGCGTCGTAACAAGATATCGCACAGATTGCGAGATAACGCCCCGATATCTTATCGGGCGACGCACGAAAATAATCTTTATTGCCGGGTGGGAACCCTGCACAGAGTATCGACATGAGAAAGTTGTCAGCAAGGCGTTGTTTCTATAACATTTTTATAGTGAGAAATGGGAGTACATTGTAGATTGAAAAGGTTTCATAACAACTCCTGAATATGGTAATTGATGATCCGTTACTTCACTAATCCTCTTTTTTAGATTAAAAAAAATGATAGTAAACGACACACTTATCACACGTAACCACCGCGTGCTCAGCGGTAAAGGAAAACACCGTACACACTTACAGCAAAGTAAGTCCATCAAACGCATTCGAGCCACGTGGCGATCTTGTCCTTATATTTTTCGGGGTATAACTCTCAATGCTGTTGCACCACTCCGAAGGGAATCTTCAAGTCCCACCACTAACTGGTCTCATATCTCTGGTAATGTGGTCCTCCGTCGGCGACGGTGATCACCTACCCTCGGGTAGTCAGAGAATAGTTTGCTCAATTTTTTTGGTAAGGAAAGTTGCCCTTATTTTACGTAGAGTTATCTTGTATAAGGGCGTTTCACATACCTAAACCACGCGTGAAAAAATGCCCAGGAACGATTATCCGTAGGGTACAAATTTTTGCTCCGGGTGTGAAGAGCCAGATAGCGACGTCGAAGCCAATAGCTTAGAAATCGTGCAAAACTGATTATCTATATCACATCTAATTTGTTTAGGAAGATCGCTATAATGACGTGTGGTGTCATTCAAAGATTGACGGTCGACGTAAACAAAGGCGTGGATTCCCAGTTCTTCATTATGCAGTGCATGCAGGAGCTGCTAGCGTTCTCGATACAGAGTAGTGAAAAGCGGTATTACAACTTCATTAGGATACGAACAATATTCCTTTTCAATTTAGAAAAGGTTACAGCTAGTCTATATTTAAAGTGATGTTTTTTATGTTAAACAGTTCACTTGTGACACTCCATGTTCTGATAATGCACACGTATGTATGTTTAAAATTGATCTTACGATTTATTTTGTGTCTATTTAATTTGATAGCCAATATATTGATTTCATTTTTCGAAAGTCACTAACAAAGTTTCGAAACTGGGCTTTACGCAACAAGATAATTTCTTGAATTATGTGCCTGGTTGTCGAAGCAAAATTTTGGCCCGAAATTTTACTGGCTTCGGTGAACCCCCTGCTGCCATATTTCTACCATAAACCCCGAATAATTTATTTTTAAATTTAAACGTTGCAGGAATTATGTGCTAATTAAGATTTATAAATTTTACTCCTTAGTAGGGCAAGCCGAACTTTTAGGCTTGTATGGTAGTATCGCCACTGACTCCCGCCGGTTCTTGGGTAGACCCTAGGGAGTCCACCTGGACCACTTCGGAATCCGCTGGCGTATAATGAGAGCCATGATCCAACTGCCTCGCTGCTCTGTGGCGTGTGCACGCGGCTGCGACGTCGCCGGTATCAGTGATCGATGACGGGCCGTGTTTAATTACGTGGACGTCGATACCGATGCGATATCGGAGTGATATCGAACGATTTATCGATACGGCCCGAGTGATGTTCGGTTCGCTCGCGATACTTGCGATTTTCAGGATTACGGGGACGTGATTGCAAAATTTTGGGTTTGATTATCCGAATCATGGATAAGTTTAATGCTGCTTGCTACGCTTTAAAAAATTAAAAGATAAGCTCTGTACACATTTTTAGCTTGTTAAAAAATGTACAGACAATTTCTTGACATGGTAGTTCATTCGTTAGTTATTTGAACCATAGTAATTAGAATTTGGTCGTAATGTAGACATTTTGATACATCACATTGGGGAGGATAGCTAGTCTTCAAATCTTTGTGAAATATATAAAGTCTGGTATGAATAAATAAGGACATTTCTTAACTTGAAAGTGTATTTTAATATTAATGTTCAGTACGAATTTAATTTAAATGGAGAATAATAATGATTTATGTAAATAATTCATTGTCATCAACGACCCTGAATAAGTATGAGTCAGTGCTTTTCATTAGTTAACCTTATTTAGTTTCAATCTTGACTCGCGAGTGGATGACTCGATGCAATTGTTTGAAAGCTGTATTACGTATTAGTTTAATATATTTTGAAACAATCCGTCGATTTACTTAACTATCGAATGTTATGGAAACATTAGTATTATATAGCGTTACGTAAGGCTAGTGGAGTTGCGTGTGCCATAAATGACACAAACTGTTGGACTATAGCAGAAACCGTATACTGCATGCGAAGTCTTTTCGTCTGGAATAATTGACGTGTTCAATATCGGTACAAGATTGTTTGAACCCCAAATAAAACGGTGGTACCTTAGAGGAAGACTTAATAAAAATTCAATGTAGACTTTTATAAAAGATGGATTTCGTTTTGTCATAAAACAGTAGTTTCTGACATATGGTTGCTCAGTAACATTGAACATGATCTGACCACCAATTCGACCTGCTGACAGTAGACCACACGCCTCTCATATTATCACAATGCCACAGGTTTTGTTTCAACTAAAGAGTTCCAAACGTTGTGTGGTGCTTGCTTGAGATAATAGTTAACTCTATGCCTAGTTTTTGTGTCAACATTATCCTTCCAACCAGAACAGTAAGGCTTTGTAGTGGAAACTTTGACAACGGTTATGTTGCTTCCAGACCGCTATGTTACTTCCCCTGGAGGACTCTTTAAGAGCGCAACATGGAAAATATGCCTATAGTTAGAAACAGGAGTCCAAGGTTCGAATCCACGCTTCGTTCGCACCGACGCCCGGCCGTTTCGGCTGCGGCGAGACGGTATCGGGCATAGGCGGAGTGCTCTGTAAACATTGCTTGAAGTGGAAGCGTAATCCGGTACCTGTAACAGTTTACATTGCACTTACGCGCCGCTTCATGTACTTTTAAACTTCTACTATACTACCACAGTACTGCAGGGCCCGCACATCCTTTCTGCACGGTGTCAATGCAATCCAAATGTACGGCGTATACAAGCAAGCATTGGTCATACGTCGAATACGCAAATAAATATAATTGTCTACTGTTAGAAAATAAAAAAAACACGATAAAAAACAATTAAAATGGTTCGTTCAATGTTTCAACTGACACGTCCGGCATCTTTTGATGTACCAATATAGTTCGCATTCGTGGTACACAACCGGGCATCATGGATACTCAAAGTCAAAGTCAAAATACTTTATTCAAAATTGGATTGGTTTACAATCGCTTTTTGACGTCTAATGATTCTA
>DWHO01001869.1:0-14358 GCA_018247575.1 Eurytides lysithous rurik | reverse complement strand
TTAAAAGAGCAACTGTTGAGTTTCTCGCCGGCTCTTCTCAACAGAACTGCGTTCCGAGCCGGTGGTAGCTTCCTCACAAACTGAGATGTAAAAATGATTATTCATATGTCCTTGTAAAGGCCCTTGCCTTGTAATTAAAATATTTTGATTGATTAATACCCTAATCGTACATTTCCCACTCGATTTTAAAGAGTTCCATGGCTGGTTACCAGTTTGTGGAGATATTGTGTGACGTTCATAAAAAAAAAATACTAGTTGGGAAACTTTTGGATACTCCTTCTTGAAATCGGGTAAACACTTGAGAACGGCTGCACGAATATCAAACAAACTTATAACAATTTTTCTTTATCGTAAAACTAAAAGGACTTTTACTTCACGCCGTTTAGCAGTATTTAAGACGTCAATACTACAATAAAATGATTATTCTATCGCCTTTTGCGTTCTGTAAATAGTACTACAGCTCTGAGACCTCAACTTCGGCGTCGCAGGTTGTGGGTTCGATTCCCAATCCGGGGCAAAATATTTGTATGAACTGCAAATATTTGTTTCGGATCTGGGCGTGTCCGTGTAAAATTTATGTGTGTAAAACACACTTTCTATCTTACAATAAGGGCAGCATCTTCCTTTTGCGTTTTCTACTTCAAACAGATACATCGAGTGGGAATCGAACGCACGACCCATAACACTGAAATCAATAGCTCCGATATACTTTTAATGCAGTATAATATAACGACCTTTCATTATAGCATAATTTCAAAACAAATGTATTTCGTGTGATGTTTTTACCGTATGCGTGGAAATTAAATCGAGATACTAGGTTATAAATAAATACTAAGTATTTTATTACGTAGATGGTTCATAATTAGGAGTACTTGGAATTGACACTTTATGAAGATTTTCATGTCGGATGTCGGAGTTGCCGGTATTTCAGAAAAATGCTTATTCTTGAATTACGTACGTAAATTATGTTATAAACGTTGCTAAAGTTAGTTAGTTATGTTATAAACGTTGTTAAAGCGAGTTTTTCATGACCACCCAATTCACCCTGAATTGGGTGGTCATGAAAAACTCGAAAATCCTCTTGATATAGCCTGAAATAGATTAGATCTACCAGACCTAATCAGAAAATTGTTTCTTTTAGATGTCTGATGAGTGTCAGAATATGAAAATCCTGTTTGTTATTAGGTAGATGTCACAACATGATGCCCCTCCCAAATCTATTTTTATTTGTATTAGTTTGTGTTTCGTCTCTCTTCATTAAAAAATAATCTATACCACAGGAAGTTTTTGCTTGAATTTGATTTAGCCTAGCTTTTTGGCTCTTTTACAATATAATGACAAAACTCGTGTTATACCGTCGGGAATTCCAAAATCTGTCAGCGTCCAATACAACTGAATAAGCGGGGCGCGTTATCCAACCCCGTCTATTGTTTTACCTTTCAAGTTCCTAAAATATTAAAGTGCACGTGATATTGAATTATTAAACGCTTTAAAGTTTTTAATAAAACTAAAACTTTTTAAAAAAACAAAACTTTTATGACACAAAAGAAATCAATGAAAATTGTGTCTTAAGCAACGCTTTCTGCGTTCAAAAATTCTGTTAGTAATACAATAAATAAAACGCAGTCACTAAATTATATAACTTTAGAGTTCCTTAATCGGATCAATTATCGTACTAAGCAGTAATTTCAATCTGTCTATTGTAATTTATATTTCAATTTTTCGGGTTAAATAAGCTTTAAGGATGATATTTGACACCTACGTCCTGCGATAAAAAAAAATGGGTTTATTGTTATATAACAGTCTGTTTAAAAATATAAATTAACGCGTCCTTGTCATTTTTATATATGTCCTATGGTATTTTTTTTTAATTTAAATGTATAATGTAATGATTGAATTTAACTGTTCGGTATGGGAATTGCTGATTGTAGTAATAATTATCATACTCCTAAATGTTATCGTATTGTTGATTGCACATTCATTCAGTTGATTGCAGTATGTTAACGAGCAACGGGGCATTTAGTAAACCCAAAACACAAAAGCATCTAGCTTTATAAGAGTAATTATTAGATCCTGTTTAAAAGCATAAATGACTAAAGGCATACCAAATAGCTCTTAATCTATACAACCAAAATGATATATAAAAAAATGTAAAGAATTAGTTTTTCGAAGATCTATACTGCGCATCGAATTAATGCTAAATGTAGTAAATAAGTAATGCAATGCTTACGCCTTTAGAATGTTTTTGCAAGAGGAGGCAAACAAGAAAGCGTCTCAACTGATTGTAACTAATCACCGCTTTTATGTGTGTTAACAATACGTATCAATGTTCAGTATTAATTAATTATGTATAGCATTAGTTAATTATGTACAGTATTAATTAATTATACATATATAGTATTCATATGGGACTAGGAAAAAGGGCTTCGAAATGTTGCCGGTCTTTAGATCTCTTTTTGGATATCACGAAATCGTCTTTGTTTGGAAATTTGCACATCCCTCGACGTGTTCCTTTACGTTAAGGACAATGTAAAAACCACTTTCATTTGCAATTATACGGTGTGAGATCGTTATCGGAAGTAACCATGTCCATCAGGAGTGCGTGCCAGTTAATGATTCGGCGTTAGTCCTAAAGCGGTTCGGTATCTGGGTCGGAATTTCTACGCGACGTACGTCGTCCTTCGTGCGCTTTCTTTCGCCGTTTTTTTTTTTTATTTGGTCTCGCCGCCTATTGTCTTCCGTAGGACTTTATATCCTGCCATTCGATCATAAGCGCATCAGTCATTGGCAGGCGATCGGCCGGATACCATCGATTGTTTCTTTGGACGTTGCCGTACAGAAATAGAAGATAAAATGTGTCGAATGTTCGGTGTCCTGTCGTTGGCTTACGTCGCTATCTTCATCGCGGCTGTGAATTGTAGCGAGGATGTCTCGACTTCGAGCTCGATCACTTGGACGAACGATGGTGAGTCTAGTGTTGTTATTCATATTTGTGAACTGACTATTGTTTAGTGATTTTTTCATAGTCCTTCTTTTGAAACTGAGTCAAGCTAGTTGGGTGTCTGTTATCCCTTATCATCAATAAACGACACACTCGTCAAGTGATAGTGCCACTCAAACATTTACTCCACATGGTGTGTGTTCGAATAAAATATTTGCAGTGTGAATCAAAGCGCAGTTTCTGGCATCACAGCCATCTCAGTTTGTCATCAGAGTAATGATGACCATTGCAACCAATCATAACTTAAATTTCTCAAACAATGTTTCTAGTGATGACCGTTTGGCGCAGATGCTATGCTATCGGCCTCGGCCTCGCAGGTCGTGGGTTCGATTCCCACCCGGAGTAAATATTTGTACGAACTACAAATATTTGTTTCGGATCTGGGCGTTTGTCCGCGTGAAATTTATGTATGTAAAACGCCCTTGTAACACAATATATTTCTATCTTACAATGAGGGCAGCGTTTAAAAAAAATCAAAAAAGTGATCTTAATAACATAATCAAGGTAGAAATTTTGAGATAAAAAACTTAAAACAAATTTGCATGATGCAGCAGGTATGTACGAGATTCTTTTGTCTATGAGCTGCTCAATTTTTAGGATAACACCAAATAAAAATAACTTCGACTGTTATAATTTTATTGTAGCATACAAATACATACAAGTTAATTAAAATTTTGACTTAATTTTTTCCCCCTCAATGTTATTGACTGTATGAACACAAATGACATTAAAAAGGAATTGTAACGGCTATTCGTTAATTGTCGCTGTGGTTAAGGAAAGCGTGCGGAAACCGGCTGCTAATGTTTAAAAACTACAGTAACCCACTTATAACACGGTAGATTGGTTCCGCGTTATATGAAAACGCGTTGTAGGAGTATTCTCGCATAACATGAAAATGCGTTAAAAGAGTATCGTATTAAAGGGGGGATTACTGTACCTCGATTGACACTCCCACTCGATATGTTTCAGACAACGTTGGCCGCACGTTCGGTCGGTTCGCCCTGAAGCGGTTGTCTTTTATCTTCCTGCCCGTGATGTTCACGCTCGGAGTCATATCCACCCTTCTGCTTGCACTCGCCGTGATCTCCGTGAAGAATCTCGCTATAGGAGTGATTCTGCTTATAGTCGCCATTAGCCAGGTAATTTTTTCGTATCAAACGAACTGTGCAACAAACGGCAACTTCTGTTGGCGTCAAACAGATAATTTGTACTACAGCGTGTGTTTTAGAAGATAAAGGGACGACGGAAGAAAACCGTGCGACTTGTTGCAAGCGACACGTCTACCCATGACACAGAACTTGGTTGATCCTGCCCTGCACTCTCAGCACTCAGAGATTTTATATGTTTAGAAATGTTATATCTATTTGCCTTAGCGCTGGCAACATTACCCTGCAAGCCAAAATATAGAGCTTATACGTTACTGCGGTAGCTTGGCGGTAGAACCAGGGCCGGATTTAGAGGGCTGGAGACCCTAGTGCAACAAAGGTGTGGAGACCCTCTGGTCGCTAGTTATTAAATAAAATGCACAATTCTATTCAGTCGAGTTCTTCAATGAATAATTTAAATCAAAACCAAGTAATTTATTTTAACAAACATATAGATTTCCATTAATTACAGGGTCATTTGACATATCGACTTTTTAATGATTGGCGGGAACAAATATAGATAATTTTTTTTTTTAATATTTAAGAATAATTCAATCGTGTTTCTACACTGTAGGTAAAATAGCGAAAAAATATCTCTATCGTGTGCTCTTTTGTGGAGACCGAGATATTAACACAATCTATGAATTCGTGACTACTGACATGTATATATATATATCTTTATTACGTTAATAATACATCGTTGATGTAGTACCATAATTTAAGTATAAATGATATCTTTTTTTATGGAGTAGGCTGACCAGCGAGCAAGCGGCTCGCCTGATGGTAAGCGATTTCCGCCGCCCATGGACAGAACAGAGCTTGCAAATGCGTTGTGAGCCTTACGGAGGGAACATTTCTGATAGAGGATAGCAAGAGGAGTGAGAGAGAGGGAGGAGGGAGTGGGGGGGCGATGCTGGAGGGGGAGAGAGGGGTTAATCAGAGGTAGGGAAGGGAGTGATAGATTTTACACGGATTTTCTGTGAGGTCGTGGTACTTGTCCGGTTCGAGCCGGCCCGCCAGCGGGAGCAGCTGCGTGGTTCTACCAGCGTAACATCATCATATAATTAAATCATCTATTTACGTTGGTCTAGTCAGGTTAACTCTTTGGATACATTTGACTAGTGAGACTCGTCATCTGAATTTAAGAAGTACACGTCAATTCTTTTTTGACATTTTACTGTTGCAAATAAGATTAATTTCCACTTATCCTTATTATTACCCCTGTTTTCAATTCTACCCATGGGAATAAATGTCGTCTCAAAATTCAGTACTCAATGAGTTAACACTGTGATGTTTATCACTTATTCCACAGTCAAGTAGCAGTAGTGTGTTGCTTGGAAGCACAATAACTAGCAATGCTTTATTACTCTCCAGGTAGACTCAATTAGAGTCCAACAACTATATAAAGCTAATATACAATATATAAGCATGTTATTTAATCTTCAATATAACGACTGGTTTGTGCTCCTGACAGCAAAGCCAAAGGTCGTGGGTTCGATTACCATCCAGGACAAAATGTTTGTGCGAAGAGCATAGGTATTTGTCCTGTCTAAGTGTCAATTATCTATATAAAAGTGTAAATATCTGTTGTCTGATTACCATAGCACAAGCTCTGCCTAGTTTGGCATCAGATAGCAATGTGTGAGATGTCCTATAATATTATTGCATTTTATAGGCGGTATCGAGGCTCTTCACTGCGGCAACATCATCATCACCCCTAGTGCATTTGCATCCCAGAGCTGAACTTTTACCAGCACCCGCACCGTGGCCAGCCTCCGGACCCCTCCTCTCACCTTGGGCAAGATCAGACAACGAGGCAGTTATCTCCGACTAAATATATAGTTCTCAACAACATGGCTCCAAGTTTTACACGAAACATCGGATTTCAACTCGATAGAGAAAATTTATATTTTATGGTTATGCAACGCGTTTATGCATTTATTACGTATTAGAAAGCTTCGTCTGTCCCTCGCAAAACGGGATTTTGTGAAAGATAGACGACGGTGCATTGCATGATAGCTTTTAATTCTATTTATAAAACTACCTCTTAAGCAAATAAATTATTTTAATTATTTTTATCTGTGTATTTAATATTTCCTATCCATCCGTTATATCCATATATGTTTTCATACAATTTACTAAGTTAGTAGACGCGACAACGCTCTCTGAGAAGAATTTGAATACACAAACGTGCGCTCCAAAACCACTAGTCAGGGCATTAGAATAAACCTAAATTAACAAAATACCGTTTTCATATGTACAGGGAGTACGTCCGGAGGGCAGAAAACTAAGAGTAGTCATACAGGGAATCCCGAAAGAGCTAGATGTGGATGATGTCAAGGCCCACAACCAAGCCTAGGGATATCCGGTGACTAACGTTTGCCGTATCCACCACCCAAGACTTCGGGTCACTCTGGACCTGATAATAACTGAACTGGACCTTACCCCCGAGGGCAAGGCCTTATTCAACTTCAAGACTATTTGCCGATTCTCCGGCATATACGTCGAATAACCGCGCCGGCGCGGAATTGTTACGCAGTGCCATATGTGCCAGTTATATGGACTCGCGTCACTAAACTGTTACGCTCCTCCCAAATGCGCTGGGAATCACGGTCCTATGGAGTGCCAACAAGTGAAGGACGCACCGGAACCGCCGTTCTGCGTCCTATGTAAAAAGGTAAGACATCCCGCCAATTACCGCGTCAGCAGCGCTCATAATCAAACCCGCCTCAGCGAATCCGCGCCTGCGCGCGTGACTCACTTTATTCCTGCAAGCCGCCGTGAATGCTTGGGAAAAAACCCTTCGCGTTCCGCAATCCTTTGCGGTTGCTTCCCGACCAACTCCGGTGGTAAAGCCATGCAGCCTACTCCCCACTCTCACTCCTATTTCGAAAGTCCCCCCTCCCCTTAAAGGCTGGCAACGCATTTGTAAGTTCTGTAATGCAAATGTTCATGGGCGGTGGTGATCACTTACCATCAGGTCAGCTCGTTTGTCAGCGTAATCCATCTTCAACCGCGTCCAACACCGGCTGGTCCCTCGCCCGCGCTTCCGCCAGCGCCCGTACCCGTGTCTGTTGCACCCGCTCCCGCACCCGTTGCTCTCATATCAATCGCGGTGATTACTGCCGCCACGTTTACACCCGCAGTATCCCCACCCGCCGCGAAAACACCCGCAGTGTCAATTCCAGCACTCGCAGGGATCAGCATCGCCGACGATCTGGACCTTGTCTTCGGACTGCTAACGCAAATTAACATTGGGGAACTTAAAACCCTACGTTTTAAAATCCGGTCCGTGAATAGCCCCCAACAATGGTTATGAGCTCTTTCAGTACATATGGCTCTCATTGGAGCCATATGGTCATACTCGACAAAATCATTTTTACACACCTCTCTCATCACTCTACACATATGAATAGGGTAAACATACATCACATATAAGTCTTACTCGTCCTGAGCACGCCAAACCCACTCATATACTAATTACACCCGCGTCCGGGGTGGTTTTCAACCCCCCACTCTACCGCTTGTTCATACAGTCGACGACAGTCGAGATATCGGTCCGCATACCGTATCCCGACGGCCCGAAGGTGACATCCCCAAATTTTGTTTGGAAACAAATCACGCATGTCCTCATGTGTGACCCTGCAGTAGTAGAATTTATCCAACTCTTGGTAACGAGCCTTCCCATGGGTGCGGTGCCCAATGAAACTTTATAGAGCCGCATAGGCTAAAAGTACTAACATCAGTCCTCATAAGTCACAAGTGTTTCGCGTTCTTGTACAATTTAAATAAACAATAAGATTAAACAAAATGAGAAAAGAACTATATAGTAATAATATAACAAATAATAAATAGTCACTAATACAGTAATAAAGTATCCATGAAATGCAGAGGAAGAGTCATACCTACCAGAGTATATATATGTATATAGAGTTATACCGTTGCACGTTGTAAGAAACCTTCAATTAGAGTGGTTTTTATCCTTTTTTTGTATATAATTATACCACATATATTACAGACCGATTTAAATAAGCGAGTATCTTTGATTTGATGATAAAAATTTATGTAGAAAATACAGCTTTCTTTATAAAACTTCTTACTCTTAATACTGAATACAAAAAGATTAATATAAGAATGAACTTAAAAAATGCTATGTATGGCTAGTATATTAAACATCATCCTAGAGGTACGTAAGTCATTTTCAGTCAAACATTTACTCCACATGGCGTTGGAACCCATAAACCACAACAACAACCACTGCAGGAGAGTTATCAAGTGTGTTCGAATGAAATCTTTGCAGTGGGAATCAAAGCGCAGTTTCTGCCATCACAGACATCTCAGTTTGTCATCAGAGTTATTGATGACCATTGCAACCAATCACAACTTAAATTTCTCAAACAATGTTTTTTAGTGATCTTAATAACATAATCAAGGTAGAAATTTGTAAATTTTTGTATGTGTGTTCTTAAAATTAAAAATATTGAGATATAAACATAAAACGAATTTGAATATGACACAGCAGGTACGAGATTCTATTGTCTATTAGCTGTTCTCAAGTTTTAGGATAACAACAAATAAAAATAACTTCGAGTATTATAATTTTATTGTAGCATACAAATACATTATAGCATACTTAATAACATACCCATAGGTATATAAGCAAACCAATTTTCAATATTTTTGTTACTACAGAGCCGCATAGGTTAAAAGTAGTTAATAATTTCAGTCCTCATCTAATTAAACAATTTTTAGAAAACAAATTTGAACATAAAAAGCGACACAGACCTTTTTAAACTCTATATATAGTTATATAATATAGTCCCTACGGCTGAAAGCTCTATAAAAATTAAAAATAAGTAGACAAACAGAGATGTCATCATAACCAGCATAGACAAGCAAATCTCTGAACTATTGTTGTCCACTGCTTAAATTACTGTGCACGTATCATACGCTGGAAAGCAAAACTTTGTAAATGACACACGGAGTCATTTTTTAAATTACATTGTTGAAATCATTAAATTAAACCAAGTCGATTAGTGTATATCCGGTAAAATTTTGGTTTTACTGGTTACTACGTTTTCGCTTTCCAGCGTCGTTATAAAACTAAACTAATACACTTAACAAATTTTATAGCACTATTCGCTTCCGTGTTTACTTCTTTCGTATTGAGAATTGTGTGAGTTTATTATATTCATTCAGATACTTTCTTTAAACAGAGTTTTAAGAAATTCTACAAACGAGAGCGATTACAAACATGAAATAGGATAACAGAGTTCATTGTATTCCTAATGCAACCTTCCACAACACACGACAATTCTACAGATTGCCTTCATTTTAGCTACATTGAATATTGTGTAAATACGTTTGTGGCGAATCCCAAGAGATGAATCTAGTGCGACTTGCAAAGTACGTTGAACTTAATTACGTCACTGGAGTAACATAGAGTGCGTTGCACTAACTTTGTATCTATCTATTCATTCATTTAAATGTATTATGTGACTGGACTATGTGTCTGTGACTGTAAACAAATTATCGTTAAATTGAATGTGACCTAACGAAACACCGATGTAGTTTCATTATTACTAAACAGATCGTTTTACAGTTTACCATTATAAAAAGATTTTTTTTTATCTTCTACAATAGCGTTTGAACGATATGAGTGATATCAACTCGCGTATCGATTAAAGCATATTTACGTACATATTTTGATAAAATTATATCACTATAACGTCATATTTTATTAAGAGGTACCTGTAATACGATGTCATAAATACTACTCGAGTCAAAACGGGTTTCATAGCTACAAGTGCTTTCACGTATTTCAAACTAATATGAATATTATTTCTAATTGAATTTTTTTATGCTGGGGGAGAGTAAACTTTATTTATTTAATAAGAGACTATTCAGGTTTTCGTCACTCGTCACTCATAGTGAGTCAAGCCACCAGAGTCTTTCGAGCTTAAATGGATTGTCTATAAAGTTGATTAGAATTTTAGCACTGATCTTTATTTATTAACAGCGGATCATGTATACAATCTGTTTTTGTCACTAGACCATTTAAGTGTGTATTATATTAATTAATTTAAATTAATATTACATTTATTAAATTAATTTTTACACCTATCACAATTTCTCACCACGCCCCGGGTTGATTGGTAGAGAATGCCTACTACAGGCATTAAATCCGCCCTTTGTAACTCCTTATTTGAGGTCTTTTACAATAAAGAATAAATAAAATAAATAAAATAATACATATTAGCGCATACATTAAACCGTACGAACTCTCACTGAAAAAATGTGAACCAGATAGTTAATTAAATAATCTGCGCATCACGCTCCGATTCTTCGCTTTACAATTATGCTGTTTTTGCGCTCTTTAATTTTGCACCTATCATGAGAGATGTAACGGTAATTGGAAAGTTTTGATATTAACATTTCTGTAATATAATTGCTTTATTTTCAATAATCTCTAAATTAAAATTAACGATTTCATCATTTGCGAATATTCGAAAGCCCTAGGTCGAAGTAACGCTAAAAAACTTGATAGATGTCATTGAACTTTGGAGGGCAATGACACAAATATTTGATTATTTTTTTAATGCTAATTAATGGTAATAAATTTATTTATATAAAAATATTTTTTTTGTCTGTTTTGACATAATATACTTCACATTCTTAGCCCAAAGGCAAACCAAAAGCACTTTTTGTCACGTCGTTTTCGTTTGCACAAGGTGAAAAAATCCTTTATAGGCCTTAATATGTCCATGTTTAACGAAATTTCACAGAAAGATCCCCTATAAACCTAAAATCAAAAATATGTTGTCACTGTTCAGGAGTTTATGGTAGATCAATATGCGTGGAACTTAATTGATTGACTCGTATGTGGGATAGCTATTAAAACAATGTTTTAAAGCTTAACAAATTGTAACGTTATTTTAAAAGAGTAACTGTTGAGCTTTTCGTCGGCTCTTCTTAACATAACTATATTCCATACCAGTGGTAACTTCCCCACAAACCAAATGTAAAAATGACTATTCCAAAGCTCTTGCAGTTGAGAACAGGTGGCTAACTCGTCCCCAAGCGTCATTTTCAACGAAGAGCATTCCTTAGTTCCGTAACATCATAAAGCATAATTTAGTCAATACTCGGTGCTTTCTCTTCAATTCAATAGTGGCTGAATAAGTTAAGAATATTACTTAAACCACTAACATTACGTATTTGTTGCAAAGCAGTTAGAATTGGCCTACTCGTTTTAAAAAACTCATGATGATCACACATATGATAAGTTAGCACTATGTGTAAATAATAATAAGAGCTTTCAGGGGGACTTAACTTTGTGGTGTATTCCAAACACGTTGATTCTACTGCCAAAATAAGTACATAAATCTGATCATGGGTATCCTATTTGATAGTAAATAGGCTTATGCTGACTGTAACCTTGCAAAGTAAAAACAACTAAAGTAAAAGCCACAATGTTATGATGTGTTACGTACAACGGTAAGCTATATCTCGTTTACATGAACTTTTATCATTAAATAACATCACATCATTTAACATTAAACGACACCTTTTGGAGGATTTATCTCGTTTATTTTAGTTTCAAAAATCGCTTTGAATATTTTAGAGAATTCAATTAGAAGTTTACCCGTGGACTCGAGTTGTACCAAAAAAATTAAAAAATAATATAAATGAGGCCCACGTTATTATTAAAATTTTTCAATTCATTAATTTACGACCTAGACTTCAGCCTTTCTTCCTAGTCTCGTTTGTGGTGCGTTTTTTACCGATTTTTTTTTGCTTTGTATTTTTTTTTTGAAAATTCCTGGAATGAATACTGCTATAAAAGGCGTTATTTAATAATATTGCGGTGTTTAATATTACAACAATGCAAACAAAACATATCGATCTTTCGCTCCATTGCTGTAGGAAAGCATAACAAATCGACAGATACACTTTTACTTTTGAAATAGAATTCTATCGTGACTTTGAAGACGGAAGTGTTTAAATAGTCAAAAGTTTAAATGTCCGATAAACTGTCGTAAAATGCACAAACATTGTTCTATAAGTATCTTTTCAAAAATGTTCTATATTAAAATGTTATATTATGTATAATATGCAAGCGGGTTTGATTCCTACCAGGGACGAATGTTTACTTGAACTACAGATAATTGATCCGGAGCTGGGCGTTTTCTTGTGTAATTCTTTGTATGTAAAACGCCTTTATAACAAAAAAATATTTATATCTAACAATAGCGGCAGTGTTTATTAATAATAGAAACTTAACGCCAATAAAGGACAGAGAAAGTTTATGTGTTGGATCTTTCCTATGATTAATAGATAAGTGTTTCTCGTTCCTAACCAGTTTTGTCTCGTCCTATCAAAGTTACTGCTTCGTAACCGCTAACTATTTAAAAGATAGGTTCTAAGAGAAGAAAGTGATATAAAAAATTACACACCATAATTTTTTTAGAACGCAAATCTGACTTGATGGACTGCTTTCTAAAAAACAAAATCTATGAATCTCGTTCACCGCTCTTATAAACACCAGCTAACAATAAACGTTTATTATAAAAACATCTTACAATATACTTATAAAATATAAATTTTACGTTTTAATATGTGACGACATAACTTTATATAGTATGCGAACGGAGGTTGGGGAAATTGACAGATGTAGATTTTGTCAATTTACCCACAATACGGTCATATGAATAAGTGTAAAAAGTAATATTTTAATATAATAGTTATTATAAATACATAAAATTAGATGAAGAAAAAATTCACGTCTATGCAAGCAATTTAAAACATATATTTTGCTAAATTGTTAATGTGATATTTATAAAATTATCTTAAAGCCTGTTATTAGCAATGAATAAAGAGGTAAACTCTTCGAACATGATCTCTTTTAGTCCAATTTAAACTAACAGGCGATCGCCCGTTATCATGTATTACACCATAATGTATAAAAACATAGTATTATAAAAAAATATATACGGAAGAGAGCTGAAATATATTTTTTCAGAGAATCAATTATTTTTTTTATATAAGACGTACAAATCACCAATGATATTTTGCCGACACAGGCATAGTAAAACTATAGTAAAATCTACGTTCCTTGCACCGCTTCCAACAGAGCATTAATGTCGCTAAACTAGATTCGAACAGTGTAAACTAGATACAGTGGGGATAGGGAGATGCAAGAGCACCGAACACTTCCGAAGCGACTGGCACAATGGACGCAACGCGCGTGTCTTGGTTTTCTTGCTGCCTCTTGACATTATTTCTATTATTATCCGTTGCCTCGAGTTTAGCTTCAGTGACAGAAGAAACTGTAACGAAGAATCGAGAACAATTACCCGTGAAAAAGATTGAACTGTATGATGGTGTATATGTGGCAGTGCCGAAAGGGAACGATACGAGGAAATTGCTTTCGTTCGAAATTCAAACGGAAAACCATTCAAACACGGAGACAGGTCAGTTATCATGCTACCATTTTGTTTGTTTGACATTTTTTCTACTGTGATATAATTATCGTGGTCTGAGTTATTTATTATTAAAAATGTGACATTATTGCGCACATTATTAAAACCTTCGAAAATCGCAAAACTATTTATAAAACTTATTTTCAGTTAATATCTGTTGTCGAGTACTTGGGTTAATGTCTTAGTTTTCGCGCTTATTCATCAACCATGAAACTCTCTTTTGTATAAAAGTAACTTGACGAATACATTCGATTAGTTGACAGTTAATATGATATTTAATTTGACTAAATAAAGCAAATTCCTCTGTACGTAAAGTATTTATATATTAAACCATTTGATTTAAACTTTACAGTTTATATTTTTACAACAACTACGTGAAATGAAACTTATGTTTCAGCAACCTTTTTTTGGAACAACGATATACATATATTTTTTTTAATTGTGTTATTGATCGAAGAGAGTAAACCTATATACTATTTACTTCTGCCGAAAAATATATATATACATATATATTATTATATTAATTTAATTATTAAATAATACACATTAACGGATTTTATCGCATTTTAATTTTTTTTTTCTCAGTCCGTACCGCGACCAACGTTGTAAAATATTCGAAACGGCGGAAAAAAAGTAAACATTTGTAATATAATTTTTGATGACCGTTTGGCGCAGATGCTAAGCTATTGACTTCGGCGTCGCAGGTCGTGGGTTCGATTCCCACCCGGGG